>JAAGKR010004432.1:17667-61282 GCA_011419295.1 Clarias macrocephalus | reverse complement strand
TCTGCTTTATAGCTACTGACGTTTTTACTGCTTATAGTATGTTAAAGTTGATCTATGGCCTCTGACCATATAGAAAATTGTCATATATGTGTGTGAACATGAGCACACGTTGTAGTTTGGCCTTGGAGTTATCAGAACATTATCTATCATCTGACCCTTTCAGTAAATAAGCTCCAACATAAAGTAATGTATACAGATACTCCCTCTCCCTCATTTAAGCAGAAGTTCCCTATTTGTGGGAGTGATCTAGTGTAACACACAAAAAGGAACATATACCCATTGTCTACATTAATATGAACACCTGTCCAACTGCTCATTCATGCAGTTATCCAATCAGCAAGTAGAGCAAGACATACGGTAAATCATGACATCAAACATCAGAAAACATCAGAAGGGGGGTGCGATCTGTGACTTTAACCGTTGTGTGGTCGTTTGTGCCAGATGGGCTTGTTTGTGTGTTGTTGATCTCCTGGGAATTTCACACACAGCAGTCTCTAGAGTTTACTTAAAATTGTGTGAAAAGCACAAAACATCCTGTGTACGGAGAGTCTGCGGGGTAAAACACCATCAGAGATCAGAGGAGAATGACCAGCCTGGTCCGAGCTCAACGGAAGGCTACAGTATGTCAAATAAGCACTTTTTAAAACCGCGGTGAGCAGAAAAGTGTATCAGATTAAACTGGGTAGTTCATAAACTACCTGGTCTTTTTCCAAGCTTCATTTGTCCAGTTTTAGTCCATGTCTGTGCCCATGGTGGCATCAGATCAGATTCTTGTTCTTGACTGGCAGGAGTGGAACATGTGGTCTTCTGCGGTTGTAGCGAACACGCCTGATGATTTAATGTGTTATGATCTGAGATGTTTTTCTGCTCATAATGGTTGTAAATGAGTGGTTATTTGTCTTAATGTAGACTTTCTGTCAGTTCAGACTAGTTTAACTCTAAGCTTTCTCATCAGCAGTGAATTTCAACCTGCAGACCCACTTCTCACAGGATTGCTTTTTGTTTTTCTCATTATTTTTGTCTATCTTTGTATCTGTTTGTGTGTGTGAGAGAGAATCCCAGAAGATCTGGCACCAAAAACCGAAAACCCATGTCTCAGTTAAACTCAGAGATCACACACGCCGACCTTTTCCCCTATCCTGCTGTATGATGTGAACATTAACTGAAGCATATGACCAGTTTCTGCATGATTTTATGCATTATGCTGCTGCCAGAAGATCAGCTGATTAGATAACTGAATAAATGAACAAGTGTCCAGCTGTTTCTGTTAAAGTGTACGGTATGTACGGTCATTAGATCTAATACTGCCCTCTAGGGATATAACAGGGCAAGAATAAATAAAATAAATGAAACTCCTCCCCTTGTGCCTCATTATTTGCATACACCCTATGAACCTGAATCGAGAAGTAGGATTCAGTTCATCTTAATGGAATTACAATATTAAGTAGTAATTGCATTTCATCGCCATGCTCATTATGTTGCTTTGCAGGGACTCCAGTGAACCGGATCCCCATCATGGCCAAGCAGGTGCTGGATCTGTATATGCTCTACCAGCTGGTGACGGAGAAGGGTGGCCTGGTGGAAGTAATCAATAAAAAGTTATGGAGGGAAATCACCAAAGGTTTGAACCTGCCCACATCAATCACCAGCGCTGCCTTCACCCTTAGAACACAGTGAGTGTTTGACCTTTTGACGTTCTTGAGACTCCTCGTAAAAAATGCTAAAGAAATAATTCTCTTAAAAGAAAATGTTACCACATCAAGAATTACAAACATGTTAATAAATGTATATAAGCTTTAACAATAGGAACAATAATGAATTAAAAAGCACATTAATATACGTAAGCCTGTGATCAATCTACTGTACAAGAAGAGACGTTAGAAAATGAATCAAAATGTTCTGAGCATACGTGATTGCATCGCACCGTTCATCTTCTTCCTGAAGCTCAGAGTCTGGTTGGTCGATCTTGCACCTGAGGTTTATTAACAGTTCTTTTGGTCCTCATGTTTATCCCCCCCTTTTCTTTCTAGATACATGAAGTACCTTTACCCATATGAATGTGACAAGCGGGGTCTCAGCAACCCCAATGAGCTCCAGGCTGCCATAGACAGCAACCGTCGAGAGGGACGGCGCCAGGCTTTCGGCGGATCCCTTTTCACCTACTCGCCCAATGGCGGTCCCACCATGTTCTCCTCCCCTAAAATCTCTATGCCCAGCATTGGTATGGCTGTGGGCACCAGCGATCCCTCACTTTCCTCCATTCAAAAGGTCAAGAAGGGTAAGAGCCTTTTTAAACTTTTACATTTCAACTCTTAAAGCGTGGTGTACTTGGTGATGATGGTATGCTTTTGATTTGAGAAGAGATTATGGTATGCTTTTCATTTGAGACATTTTGTGATGTATGACACTGTCTAGTGAAAAAAATAGCTTTGCATTTGTCCATTTTTTTGGTTTTACCAAAGGTTAAAGGGCTTTGTAAGAACATTCGGATTTTGAACTTTGGTGTTTTAAATCTTGTAAATACTTTCATACAGGTAGTCCCCGACTTACAAACATTTGAGTCATGAATTTCTCCAGATACGAATGGACCGTAGAGCTATGAATATTTGTAGATGCAAACAAATCACTGAGGTAACTCATGTGCATTGACTGACTTTCCACGAGATTCTGCAGCGCCCATGAGCTTCCATGAGGGCCGGCAAAAAATGAAACTCTTAATTTTTCACGTAGAAAGATTGGATCACTGCAAAAACTTGCTGTGAATGCCAATGAACTATACTTAAAGGCAACGCACGAAGCGGCACACGCTGCGTATGTGAGATGGGTGCAAAACTTACAAACGAATCCGACTCATGAACTTGTTCCCGGCACGGGTGCTCTATGGATGTCAGATTTATTTCTGAAGATCACTGAACAAATTCCAGCTCAGAGCATTAATGGTTTAATCAAAATGAGAGGTTCAAAGATCGTAGCTGTTAAAAGCCCTCGGAAATCCATGTCTCTGATGCTCACCTTTTGTCCGCCCTTTATCTGTTTTGCCTCAAAAAAAGTTTTTTTTTTTTCTTTACATAGAAGATGATGCCAGTCAGTCTGTGACTGCACAGCCCAGCAGACTGCCTGGAGCTCTGGCTGCTCAGTCAGTGGCAGCGGCTCAGGCGGTGGCAGTGCAGGCTGCCATGGCCGCTCAGGTTGCTGCACTTGAGCAGCTGAGGGACAAGCTGGAATCCGGCGAGCCACCTGAGAAGAAGATGGCTCTGCCTACAGAGGACCAGCAACGGCTCTTACAGAGGGCGCTGCAGCAGAACCTGCTTGCTATGAGCACCCAGATGCCCATGAACATCCGCATCAACAGTCAAGGTAACAAGGCTTGGGACACGTCTCGGGTGGTCACAAGCTCCATTATCTTACCCAATACTGATATGAATCTGAATAATGTCACTGTCTTTTGTTTATAATAATTTATTTTCTGAGGTTATTTGTTTCCAAACCCTTTTTTATTTAATATACTTCCATGTCATATATCCACATTTCAACTAGTATAAATTTGTAATTGTACACAAAGAGAATTATAAAAATAAATCATAAATTAATTATTTAGACATAATAAAATACAACCAGTATTACTTTCCAAAGCTGTTGTTGGAAACCTGGCAGGAAACAAAGATTATCGTGTTGTACGAGAAATGACATTTAAACAGACAAAACCACATGTTTTACTCACTTAATATTTTAATAGTTTTTAAAACATTAATAACTGTAAGAAATATAGCCACTTGAGACAAATTAGACCGTAAACATCAATACTCCTGAACCAATTCGGAAATTGCAGCGGGCAAAAGTCTAATTAAATATCATACTTCAAATAAAAAAATAAAATTGGTCTATGCATGATTCACAGTTGAACACCTATTGTATGTTCTCTCAAGATTAAGTTTCATGCATATTTACTTCAGACTTGTGTATAGGATTGTTTGCACAGAAGCAGCTCATATGATGCATCCACCTCTTTACTTCATTCAAGTACTTCATTTTAACTACTTTTGAAATGATCTTGGGATCATACGAGCAGTTCTTCTTACTCCTAAAACCACAAGCTGAATTATTTTGCAAAGGGTTCGATATTTGTTTCAGCTCATGTTTTTTTTTGTAGTCCCTCGTCTACATGTTTATCAGAGGTATTTTGCATGAGGTGGAGGAATAGATGTTAATTGCTTATTGTTTTTTTATGCAAGTATCGTTCCTATTGCCTTCACGTTATTCTACGAGGTAGTTTATGTGAATGCTGGCTTCTCGCTTAACTTCCTCATTATCTGAAATCTTCGTCACACCTGTCTGGCAATGATTAATTGTGGTTCCACAAACATTCCACCATATTATTAAACTGACGTGTATTGACAGGGACATCTGTAATCGTTGCAGTTGTTTTCAATTTGAATATTGTTTAATAAAGAATGTTGTCTGTACTAATATTACTGGAAGAGTTAGCCAGATCCCCTTGGAATAATTTTTTCTTCTTCTGTCAAACCATTTAATTTTGAGCTTGCTTATATTGAGCCGGATGGGTGACACCGAGTTCACATGGTCAAATTCATTCCAGATGCCTTTTCATGTGATGTGACTCAAGTGCTATTTTATACTGTTAAATAACGGGATGTATATGGATAGTAGAATTTTAGTTGTGATTTCCAAACACAAATCGGCTGTTACAAAAGGAAATCAGCTTTTGTACATGTGGTTTAAATTTTTAGTTGTTGCGTGGCTAAGGCAAACTCGATAAATGAGGCTCATTGTATATACATTTGATTTGGATTGATGCATTGGATGTTAAACAACAAAAACCAAATTATCCATATACTTTTACCCATATAATTTTACCCTTATTTCATGGTTCATTGTATAAACGGGAAAATGTAAAGAAATATTAAAAGCACCATTTGCTAAACAAAACGCCAGCCTTTCTCCGAAATTGTCTAGGCATTACCCATGAATGGTGTTGAAATTGATCATTTTGGGGGAAACCTTACTATACATTTTCCAGCAAATATTTGTTGTGGTAAAGCATTTTGCTGTAATCTCCCGCCTTCTCATTGAACATCATTTTACTGCCTCCTCTGTATGATCTTGTAGTGAAACCAGTGTTTCCTTAAGTTTCATTCACTATTATCATCATGTAGTAGTACTGACATGAATCATCCAAGTCACTTCTCTCACTTTATGCTATGACGCACAAGTTTGTTTCCATTCTTTAAGCTATGCAAATCTGCAAGTGCTTTCATTGTAACTGGCTTGAAATCCCCCCTCCTCCCATTGGTCAGAGTCAGTGCAATCAAGGATTAAGGGGAAAAACTGTTCTCTGAGTAGTATTCCTACGCTGAACAGAAGTCTGAAATACTGTGGCAGAAGGAGATTTTGATAGAAGAAATGAAGTCAAGGTGCTAACCCAGTTTTTACCTAAATAAACGCGCCTCTGCTTGCGGTGGTGGGGAAATCCCCTCCATGACTAACAGAAGTAAGCACGAAGCGTAAATTGAGTGGTTGAGTTACGTGTGGTTTTATCTGATAAAATTCATAGTAAACGTGAGATCATAGTAATGTCCCGTGCACATTCTTCCCATGTCTGCATGAGTTTTTTCTGGGTTCTTCAGGTTCCTTTTACAGTCAGAAAAAAAAAATTCAAGTACATGAATTGGCTACATCATACAGAGTGTTGGTGCAGTTGATGTCACCCTTTGACTCTTATTCATTCAGCTATCTTGGTGTCCTCAAACAATAAATGCTGGAAAAGTGTCGTGCGCCACAACCTTCCCAGGAGAGACATTAATCCGTACAGAATTCCTGCGGAGTCTGTCACACACTGCAGATCCAGGTGGAAATTATGATGCTGCCCTGATCAGTATATCTAACCTGAAGTACTAGGACCTTCTTGTATATTTGAATTATTTGAACATTTGATGCAGTAGAAAGATTTCGAACCTATTCTCATTATATTTTAAAGCAAATGTTAAGTTTAGGAGTATAAAATGTTGACTTTTTCTCTAGACGGAATTAATCTGCCAGCCTGCTGTTTCTGCCACCTTTTGGTTTATTTAAAGTTTAATTCAATTCACTATTAATCACAGTTACTCATGTTGGGGTGGCTGTGGGTGACTTGGGGCTTGTAAAAGTCCTATTGCATATGGTCATGGTTGGACCATCAGTCTGGTGGGAGATGATTGGCAGCATACTTGAATTTCAATTTAAGTCAAAAAAATTTTTTTTTTTACTGCAGATTGTTAATTGGCTTGTTTTTCCTCCATTTCAGAAAGCAGACCAGATTCTGCCCTGAACCTCACCATGAATGGCCTGAATAGCATCAGTATGTCCGTGGAACTCAACGGGGTCGTCTACACTGGTAAGTGACAAATGCAGTAAAATTTCAGTGGTCAGGGTTTTTTTTTTTTTTAAATCACTCTTGTAGGTATTTTGCAATATAGTGTTGGACACTAACCATTTACTTTGCTGCCAGGTTGCACTAGCTCTCACACTGAGTAACAATTGCTATTGCAAAGTTGACTTTGACAATCAGACAGACCTATGAATACAGGAGACCTGTTCATTGCTTCATTCAATCTATGAATGAACCATTTGCTTGTTTTTGTATTTATTTATTTAATTAATTTGTGCGTAATGTGCTTTTTCTGTTGCAGGTGTGCTTTTCGCTCAAGCTACTGGTCTAAACTCCTCAGGAACAGCTAACAAAACGACCGTAGAGCGTAGTAACTCTCAGCCGCCTCCTTCCTCCCAGACACCTACCTCATCCAGCTCCACCAACCCGTCACCCTAAAACACCTGACAAACCCCCCGTCTCAAAGCTAGCTAATGCCAAAAATCAACCTCATTTTCTAGAGCCTATGCCAAAAACCCAAGCAGGGATAACAAGTTTCCAGACCACTTGACGTACACTATCTCAGGTTTTCACTTTTCTTTTATTCACTCTTTTGTTCAGTAGCCAAAATGAACTAAAAGATTACAGCAACAAAAGAGTTTATGGTTAAAACAAACCCATAATATATATATTTATATACATACATACATGCATACATACATACATACATACATATATACATACATACATACATACATATATGCAAAACCTGTGAATAATTTATTTCTTTTCTGGGTACAAAATACTTGGAATTAGTAGAGGAGTAGAATTTAGAAATGGTAGCACACTGTTTACACACTTTACTCATCTTCTGACTGACAATGAAGCTTCTTGGGAAACATTTTTATGAATGCAGTTTTATCACGGAGTGTTATAAAAACATAATGCAAATAAGGTTCTGAACTATACATGTATGGTGCATGTATATCTAGAGTGCCTTGCCGAACATCTATTCACCTTCAGTCTCTCATTCTTTTTTTATTTTCTACTTCCTCAAATCGTTTGGTGGCATGAGCCACAAGAGACTCACTGAAACGCCAACAACGATGATGAATGTGTGCAACTTCACGTTTGTTTCCTGACACCGCACGCCGAGTGCCTGACCGCTTGGCATTTCGAGAAAGAATGGCGGAAAGCTTTTTCCAGTCTTGGGAAATGAAATGCCAGTTGTTTTCATTGTACAAGATGCGTTCAAGTCAACCCAGGACTTGAGATGAAATTTCTCATGAATGAAGGTGTGAAACCGATTGCCATTTCCAAAAGGCTTCACACACAGTACGTTAGTTGAACGCGTGATTCTTGAAAATTGACGGATAACTTGTTGACAACTTACGGAAGAGACACGTCTTTCTTTAGGAACTTTACACGCAATCATTTGCGAACAACACTTGCACGTTACAGGAACTCACTTCAAGTGATTTCCACATGTTTGGGCCATTGAAAGTTCTTCGGAGGCCAGTGTTTCAGACTTGACACAGGCAGTCCGATCATGGCTCTGGCGTATTGACAAAACTTTCTACCTTGATTTTACCAGACACTAGTGAAACGCTGGGATAAGTGTATTAGTATATCAGGGGATTACATAGAAAAATAAAGGTAGTTTAGACAGTTTTCTTTTATTCTGTACAATCAATAGTCCTGGTTTGACTTGAACCAACATTGAAGTCAATATATACAAGTCAGTGTATACATGTCTGTTGATTTAAACCATGTTTTGTACAGTAATTTGAACGGTGTTTAACAAGTGGCCTGGACAAGCAAAAAAAGTTATCAATAATTTGTTTGTTAATCAATAATTTGTTTGTTAAATATAGAAAATGCAGATATTGAATTATGATATTGAAGATACACCTCTGGGGATCGTTTAGAATCAATAGAAGAAATCCATTTGGTCCTCTGTAATTTATAATAATATATTTTAAGCAAAACCACATACTCATTGAATATAATATTTTGTTCCTACAAAATGTTTATTATAGAGATGCAGAATTTGCCAAATTCGCATATGTAATATATTCATTGTTATAACGCGGATTTGTTGTTATGCAGAATTCTATATATTTGCATAATGTTCTTATAAGCACACCATATTGCTCCCCTTTTCTAGAATGAAAACATTATATTTGAGAACTACACAAGAAAATACTCCAGTTTTTTTGTTTTCCTCCTCAGTCGCACAATGGATCTCAATGGTCGTTCTCATACCGGTTAGAATCCTCGGTTCACTGTCAGTATGTGCATAATTTGTTTAATTCAGTTTGCTGACAGTGAGACATCTCAGAGCTAGCACTGGACTTGAACGTTTTTAGGCCCGTAATGAACAGATTCTTGGTTATAACTAACTAGTCTGTCCGTTATTGCAAATTGTCGAGTATGTCAGACAGACTGACAGGAGATAATGTGTCGATCAGAAAACAATGTGTGTACACGTTTTCTTCCAGGATTATGCATTATTCTGATGAAGTGTTGTCATTTTTAACTGGACTTTTGGGGACGTTATCTAATCATGATGCGGTTGTGATGCTTTTTGTTGTACTAACTTTAGTGTTACACTATATTCAGGGTCAGGTCGCTTATGTTTTATCTTTTGTTTCAAGTATGAAATGGCATTGCTAGCTTTTTTACCACAATACAATGGAGACATTAACAGTTCCTATAAGTAGCATTTAAGCCTTCAAGCCGCACTAAAGCTGGAAAACTTCAACATTGGGAAGAGTGCTAGTTTGCGCATATCCGGAATCTCAGAAGATGGTTAGTTTTTGGTCTTGAGCTTTTGACAGTGTTTTTTCTCTTTTTCAGCCTTAGTTCTAGTATCTAATATGAGAGCTCTTTTCTTTTTACATTATTTCCCTGGCGTGTAAGCTTTTCATTCGGGAAGTGACAACATACCTCACAAATTTCTAGGCAGGTTATTATTCATCTCACTATGTCTACCTCAAAAAATTCATTAAATTCAGCTTGTGCCCTCGGGCAACACCATTAACTCATCGATTCTACACACACAAAAAAAACTGGTATGATTAGTAGTTTCCTGAATAGATTACATTCACAGAGCCAGTTTAAAAGAAATGGTTAATCTCACACTTAACGTGCATCCTGTCCCGCTTGGAAAGCTTTGTGAGGCTTCGTAGGATGTTAGCACCACATGTAGAAATCGTGTCTAAGGCATATAGCGTTATGTTTTTTTTAATTTTTTTTTTTACTTGTGCTCTGCTCTTTCTCTGGTGTATCATATCCCTGACTGAGGTGGCAATAAACAGATGGTATGCTGCCTTCTAGTGGATAGTGCGCCCTCTATTGTCAAGTGATATCTTTTTTTTTTCACAAGTTCTCCCTGTTTCTTGTGTTCATTTACTTAAGAGCTGAGATTTGTGGACTTAAAACGTTCCCTTTTCCTTGCGAGGGGTGCATGAGAAAGTCTTTTGTATTTTGAGCTTTAAAATATTAGATAAAGCACCATCACCCTGTACTGGGATAGTGTTTTGTTATGTGTGTAGTTGACATGTTTGGATCAAGGGTTGAAAGACAAAAATAACAACAATTGATATGTTGGATTTCTAGACTCCTGTCTTTGTCTATAAATAGCCAATGATAGTGCATTTATTGTAAGAAGGCTATTATTATTATTGGAAAACCTTTGAAATATGGAAAAGTACCCAGGTAATGTATGATTGACGATTCTGACTTCACTGTATTGTGTATTGCAAAGACAACCAGAACAGCTCACAGTTATTATAGGATGCCTTATGCTTTGACAATTATTGTTTTTCCACCCCTTTCTTTCTTTCCATAGAGTTTAATGTTACACTAAGTGTGGTATTGTTTGAACAACTAGACATTCTCGAAAATTGAGGTTAAATTAAATGGCAATGGATGTCCAAAAGGCATAACATTTTCAAGTTGGCCACACTTGTGAAAGTGTGCACTTTCTTCTCTGGAAAGCTGATCTTGCAACAAGTCCTTTATTTTCTAATGGGACAAAATGCTGGATCTGTACCAGCTGTGGACGAGTTATCAAATGTATTTTCATACACATACAACTTTTTTTTCTTTTCTTTTTTTTTAACCAAGGCATTTGACATCATCTCAGGAAATACACGTCTACCTCCACATCTGTAGATATTATCTTCATTTTTAGGCATTTTGGTACATTTAGTACATAAAAATATAATTCTACGTTTTATATTGGTGTTACAGAATGTCACTAGAATATGCGTGTGTGTCTGTGTGTGTGAAAGATTTTCTTTATGGGCTGTTTCTTTTTTTTTTTTTTAATAAAACCTTAATGATGAATCTTACTCCACTCAAATGAGTTACTCAAACCTAGATGTAGGAGTAGGAGTGTGGGCATTGCTGGGGATTGCCTAAATTAATAATTTAAATATGTGTTTAATGTTTTCTTTGAAAATGCGTGGCTTTTGCGGTATCTTGAGGGATTGTGTACGACGGCTTCCTGACACCTCTGACTTATTTCTCTTTATTTAATCCTGAATGTGTTTGTGTGAATTAATTTTATTTGAAATATGAATATATTAAATATATCAATTTTGTTTCCAAAAAAAAGTCTAAATGAGTGTTGTTTATTTTTAACATGTTTGAGTTTGAAATTATTTGTGCTTTAAATGACATCCTGACTGTTTTATTAAAATGTTCTGAATGTAAAAGAGAAATACATCGATCAGCAATAGCGTTACAGACACTGACAGGGGAAGTGACTAACATTGATTATATCATTACAGTGACACCTGTCCAGGGCTTTGATATATTAAGCAGCATGTAAACTTCAACTTCTCAAAGTTGAAGTTTTGAAAGCAGGAAATATGGGCTAAAGATCTGAGTGCTTTTAATAAAGGAAAAATCGTGAGTGCTAGATGACTGGGTCAGAGCATCTCTAAAATAGCAGGAGTTATGGGGTGTTCTCTGGATCACAATTAGTCCAAGTAAGGACAACCGGTGAACCAGAGACAGGGGAATGGCATCAGCCTAAGCTTGTTGGTCAGAGTTAGCAGCAAGGCTAGCCTGCCTGGTCTGATCACACAGAAGACTGTAGCACAACTCGCTGAAAAAGTTCATGTGAGCATGAGAGGTGGACCATGGATCAAACGAAGAAGGTGGCCTGGGTGCATGTGAGCATCACTTATCTGATGAAATGATTTCACCAGGATGAACTATGCAAAAAAGCCAAGCCAGTCAAGGTAGTGAGATGCTCTGTGCAATGTTCTACTAGAAAAAACCTTGTGTCCTGGCACTTATGTGGTTGCTTTGACATTTAGACCAAGAACACCTCTTCATGGTAACTGAGGACACTGGTCTCTTTTAGCAGGAATGGTTTGAGGAGTTCAAGGTGTTGACTCGTTCCCCAAATTCCCCAGATCTCAGTCCGGTTGAGCGTCTGTGGGATGTGCTGGACAAAGATGTCTAATCAGTTGAGGCCACAACTTGCAACTAGGAATTATAGGATCTCCAGATTCCAGAGCACTCCTTCAGAGGTCTTGTAGCATCCATGCCTTGATGGACCAGAGCTGTTTTAGGCTGAGCTATCTATTCTGCTTAAGAAATCCCAGTTTTCTGTTACAGATTAATGCAAAAGCAATTCCAGAAACTAAATGGATTATTTTGGTAAATCAGTTATATGTAGCACATTTATAAAGATTGTACCCCCCTTGTCCTGCTTATATTTGTCCAGCTTGCTTATGTATCGTTGGCAGTGCATTTGTTGATTTCAGTTTTAACGGTTCATTGTACATATTTTCCTTTTTTCCTTTTTTACTGTTTTTTGTGTAATTAAGACTTCCAACTGGTAACATATCAAAAAATATAATAAATTCAAACCTGGTTTATTATTAATGATGATAAGGATATTTGTGCTTTTAATTTAGAGATTTGTATTAGAAATCAAACTGCATCTTGCACCATTTTAGTTTTAAAGTCTATGAGGCTCTGCTTTATTGACCATGATCACTTTGAGAATTATGAATGCAGTTCTCAAACTGAAAGCTAACTGAATGAGCCTTAAGTTAACAACTTCTAGCCTAAGTGCCCAGCCTGTTTGCTGTAGAATATAGCCGTAAGGTAATCACAGCAGTGCTAATATCATAATTGTGAGTACATTTTTACTTTTTTGTAGAATAGTTCTCTAAGCAAGGAAAAATAAAGCTGAATTACAGACAG
The DNA here is from genome assembly GCA_011419295.1 of Clarias macrocephalus. Lineage (NCBI taxonomy): Eukaryota > Metazoa > Chordata > Actinopteri > Siluriformes > Clariidae > Clarias > Clarias macrocephalus. The sequence continues at coordinate 48,687 of JAAGKR010004432.1, read as the reverse complement.
ACAGACAGACACTTCATTGATCCTGAAGGAAATTCCAGTAATAGTAAAAAGTAAAAACAAGCAATTTAAACCAAAAGAAAAGACACACAGATAAGGCTACTGGATTTCCACTCATGTTGGCGCCCGGACAAAAAAGTAATTCTGATGCAGCACGCAAAATATTTATAGAGGGTTTTCCCCCTTCCTGTCTGTGACCCAAAATAGTTTCCAAAAAAAGCCAAAACCAGATGAAGCGTGTGTGCAGTCATAAAAATGTCCAGACTGACTGACAGCACATAGTAACTCGTAGTAACAGTTTCAGTTTTACGAACTAGAAGCTAGGGTTGGAATTGGAATGGTGCAGTGCTTTTATACTAAATATCAGCACTTTGGGAGAGCTGCTTTTCCAATCAAATTTGTGCACTGGAATTAAATGTTGTAATCTTCACAGTAATTTACTCATGAGAGACTGTTACCTGAAGGTTAGCCTATAGTAAACAGGCTTTATCATATAACCATAATAAGTGGCTGTAATCTAAAATCTATATCTGTATCTATAAATTAATAATTGATTCATTAATAATCCAAGAATATCCCACTGCATTCTGTTCATACGGTTCTGTACAACATGGTCAAAAACATGGCCAAATGGATGTTTTTGTCAAAAATATTCCTTTGGGGGGAAAAAAGTCTAGACTATAAATATATTTCAACTAACAAGGTGATAGAAATATTAGTTAAAATTATTGTATAAATATTATCCTGTCAAATATGTTATTACTTTAAGTTATAATAATTTTTAAAAAGATTTAAAAAGGACACCAACACCAGCTGCTCTTTCTGAAACTCTGCTCCAGAAACCACTGCACATTTGTTTTGGACGTGTGATTATACAGAAGAATGTAGGACAACTATTCTTATTTTTATTCAAAGTGTGTTTGCTGAGTTTTGTTTTTCTTTTAAATTTTCTTTTTTTTACTACAGGAAGGAAGAAGAGAATAAAGGTTTTATAATAAATGTAGTCTTTATTCATTTTTTAAACCATTTTTCTAAATTCATAAGTGTATTCTATTAGATGCTCTCTATCTAACTATTCTATCTAGTGCTTCTATTGGAGCGGAATATGCAGGCCAGCCTTCGCTCCCCATCAGAGAGCCATGACCCTGTCACCAGTTTGCTGGTTTTCCTTCCTTGGATCATTTTTCAGGGTATTTGGTATGTCATGATCAATGCAGCCTGGGAACTCAAGAGCTGCAGTTTTGGAGCTGCCCTGACCCAGTGCTCTAGCTATCACAATTTGGCCCTACATTATCAATATTTTGTTACAATGGCAGCTGGAAGTGGGTGGGATATTTTAGGCTATATTCCTGACGTTTGATGTGTTGGAAGCAGAAAATATAGGCCAAAAAAATAAGAAAAAATTGGTAGTGGTCAGGACCTACCAAAAATGATCCAAGGAACGAAAACCAGTGACAGGGTCGTGCGTGATCAGGGCTTACTGGTGCACACAGGGAGTGAAGGCCAGCCCAATAGAAGCATTTGTGTAGGTCAAATTGATGAAAAGGTTAATGTTGGTTGTGATAGAAACGTGTCAGAACACACAGTGCATCACTGCTATGGTGTTCAAAAGGGGACCTACTCAAATATTAGGCAGGTGGTCATAATGTTATGGCTCGCCAGTTTAGTATGTTACGTTGGCTATATGGTGACGACACGCGCGTCCGTGCTCCGCCCACTACGCGTTCCTCTGACGCGTTGTTTGTCCCCGCCCCCACCGGCAGATTTAAATCGTTAAAGTAGACTTACGTGAGGCCATGTTGAGGCGCCTGGGCCTTTGCAGCAATAAGTAATATAACGAGTAATAACAGAGTCTGTCACTTTTCGGCTGCAATTTAAGTTAGCTGAAGCATCCCAGTCCGCTGCGGCTCCGTTAATATGAGACTCCGGTCGAGGATTATTTCCCTGCAGAGCCCGTCTCCTGAGTCCAGCAGCACCCCGCGGAGACGGCGGCCCGATGTGACTCGTACGCCGCGCATCGATCAGAGCCAACGTCAGGCTCAGACTCCGACTCAGGTGGGCCTTCCTGAAGAGAACCGTAAAAATGTTACACAATTCACTCGTGGCATAAATTTCGGCCTTTTCTGAAATAACACTGCCGGGCCAATGCTGCTAACAATTAGCGCGTCGTTTTTTGTAGTTGTCATAACACTACTGCCATGTTTGTTATTGTAGCTAGTTCGGCTAACTTGTTTGCTAGTTAGCTAACTAACAGTGCTTATAAAAACCCACCTACGTTGTAAGATAACGCATAACTGACTGTTCTTATGTATAGCTTGTTTAGTGTAAAATCATGTTTAGCGACATAAACTAGACTATAGGAGTAAGTTTGTAAACCAATCACCAGATGTAAGGTTTTGCTAACAATAAAGGCCTGCTTCCTGTTAGCTCACTGCTCGACTGGGCCTACAGGACACAGCTGAACATCCCATCATAACAGCTTATTACTCACACCACATGTTTCATTACACACATGTAAGTTGGGGAAAACTTTGATTTAGACTGGACTATAGGTTGAGCACAACAGTAATGAAGAGTACAGTCAAGCTCTGGCAGGTTATCAGAATGTCTTGCTGACTAGCAGTGATTCCTACAAATGTATACTGCGTTATTACTTTATGTATTTTATAACCGCACAGATGGGCCCCAAAAAATGTATACACACTTTAACATGAAGAATATATTCCTCTCTTCTGATGGTCACATGATCGCATCAACGATGGAACTACTACTGACATCTTTAGAGGAAACATGATGCTACACACTGCTGCAATAATTCAGATTTTATAAGAGTTTAAACAGTTAAGTGTGTATAAATATTTTGGGTCCCCCTGTAAAGTGAGTGTATACGACTCTGGGGGCGAGCGCAAACAATAATAAGAGACCACTGCAATTTACTCCAGAAAACTTTTCTGGAATGAAATCAAGAGGGAATTTGAATGATCCCAAATCACGAAGGGAAGCCGAGCTGCTTTTTTGCAAAAAATAGTGGTATAAAATTACCCAACAGCAACAAACTGGTGGAGAGCATGCAAAAAAAAAAAAACAGGAACGCTGTAATTGCAAATCAGGGTTATTCCACCAAATACTGATTTCTTAATGTTATTTAGCCAAAGCATTACTACAATTTGTTTACAAATTATTAGCATTTTGTTTTATTTGAGTTATTAAAGCTCTGCAAATACTCAATGATCTTGGGTTATTTTGATGTGGTGATGTAATTTTCTTTAAATATACAGTTTAAATACCAATATTTGTATTTAGAATTTTGTCAAAATAGAAATATTGTTGGCAGAAATATTGTCAGTAGTTCACAAAAATCATCTCAATGCATGCACCTGTAAGAAAAAAATACGTAAGAAACTGATCTAATTATATATTATAGCTATAGCTCTCTCTCTAATAAGTATAAAAATGCATACATATTTGTATGCATACACCTTTGCAGCGGAGGTAAGATTTTTTAAATTTATACTGTATATATAAACCTCTGCTGGCAGGTGTATGCATACAAGTATGTATGCACACTCTAACTGAGCAATTTGTTAGGAATGCCTGCAGTGTTTTTCACATTTTGAGATTCTGCATTTTTGCATTACCATCTTCCAGCAGCAGTAGAATTTACACGTTTTAAAAGTAATTATAACTTTGGCTCAACATGACGCATCAGAAAACCCACACCAGCAGGACTTCTGTATAAGCATTTTCTTCTCGGTTATTGACCTGTGCTGTGTTTCCACACAGATGTATTAATCTTTTTGAGTTTCATAAAGAAGAGCCACTCAAAAGTGCAAAACTTCATGTCTGTCGGTACACCTTACAAATTACGTGATCGATTAATTAGCAGTGGACATTACAACGCTCTCCTGCTACCTCTCATGTACCTGTTTATTCTGTTAACGAGAGAGCAGTGTACTGTCCGCTACTAGTTAATTGAGCCACCGAAGTATACTTTATTTGTGGGAAACACTGCCCTGTACTGCGCTACTCATTTGTGCAGTTACCTAATTTGCCAATCCTGTGTCAGCAGTGCAGTGCATATCATCATTCAGCTATAGATAAGCAGCTATGGGTAATGTTCTTATCAGCAAAATGAGGAATAAGTGTGATATTAGTAATTGTCGCTATGCCATTATTATTGGTACCATATGGGCTGGTTTGGGTATTCTGTAACTTTTGCAAACAGAAGCTCCCTGCTCATCAGATTGAACAACAACGAATGGTCTGACAGGTTCCACTTGACTAAAAGGCTGCAGAAACCACTCTGTACAGTTGTGGTGAGAAGAAATCCACATGTCAAATCTTGGTGCCACTTCTGTCAGCTGAGAACCGAAAGCTGAGGTGGCAGTGAGCACAGGCTCACCAAAGCTATACTGTTGAAGACGAGAAAGTTTAGCCTGGTTTGATGAAGCTCAATGTCTTCCAAGGCACACAGATAGTAGGGTCAGAATTTAATAATAACAGCATGAATCCAGCATGCCTTGTGTCTTCAGTCCCAGTTGGTGGGGGTGTTTAAAATGAAGTGGGCAATGTTATTGTTGGCATTGTTGGCCTTCTCAGTCACTAGATCTGAACCCAACCAAACACCTCAGGGATGAAGCAGCTCTGGAGGTTCGCAGCATGAAGGAGCACCTAAAAATCTTCAGGGGTTGCATGATGCAGTCATGTCAACCCGACTAAGAATCTCGAAAGGAGTGTTTCCAGCCTCTCGTTGATAAGTTTTTGGCAGTTTGTAGATTAAAAGCAGATTCTACTTGGTATCTACTTGGTTCTACTTGTTAGTTTCTAACAAAATGCTCAGTGAGCATCTAGCGATAATTGATTAGCACAAAAATATGTAATTTCTGTTAAATAATTATGCACATTTTTTCACTTCAATACTACTTGCGTGAAATCCTCATCATGTGGTCTTTTCATCTTTGACTGTGTTTAGGAAGACCAGATTTTAAAGGATTGTTCCAATTTGTACTGTGAGACGATCCCAACTGCAATGAAGCGCCAGCGCTTGAGACATGGAAGGAAAAGGGTTCTACCACTACAGGAGTGTAAAGGTACCAGTGTGTTTAAACATTCAGTCACGGCTTTTGTTTGTCTCTTCACATTGCTTTTTTTTGTGCTGTTTTATCTATGTCCACAAACCATCTATGAAGTTTTTAATAGTGAATTGAATAATTTTGTTTATTTATTTTTAATCTTCAGAATCTGACTTCAAGACCCCAGTGCGGCATCTTCGGGAAAGGCATTACTCATCAGTCAACCCTGCCGCACGCAGCCTTTACTCTCCTGTAGTGCGCTTTGTCACTCCCACGAAAGACAGTAAGAGCTGCTGTCACAAGCACGCAACACGGGTTTAACCTTGCATTCAGTATCCATAGAATGCACAAGTCATAGGTTGCTGAAGGTTTTATGTATCACTACATCCCTTTATTTAGTAGTGTAGTTAAAGTGCAATAGGATGTTTTATGTTTCTTTTAATATATTTAGTTTTTTTTTTTTTTTTTTTATTAGGAAAAGCATTTATTATTATAATAACTCGTCTACCAAAACAAAACTTGACAAATTGCAAGTAAATGTTTTTTGCATGGCAAGTAAAGATGATAATTTCTATTAATTCATTCACTTATTTGTTTATTTATTTTTTGTCAGACAATGTAAATGTAATTTTTCTAAAACATACAAATCACAAAAGACAAGAGAAACTTACTTTGACTATTTAGAAATATTGGTATTTCTCATTCGTAGATGAGAGGACTAGAAGAGGTGCAGTGTTCAGCCCTGAGCAGTGTGTGTTCGGGTACAGCGCAGTCAGCTCGCTGTCAGAAGATGAGGAGAACGATGAGGTGTTCAGCCCGTGAGTGTCACTTTCCCAGCCCGGGGTTTCTAAGTTGCCGAACACAAAGTCCTAATGTGCGGATTGCGGTTCTCTGATCACTGATTTTTACATAAATCCAAAGCAGGATCTTCTTTCATGTGTCATGCACTGTTATCCTACAGATTTGCATTCATCAAAAACATCCCTAACCAGTCCCAACAGTCCAGAGTCGTTTCTGCTCCCCGGGACATACCACCAAAGACGAGAAGTACACCCGCAGCCAACATGGTGCTCGATTTGGTGAGCTTTTCAAATCTTTATACTTGCACACAATGTTTTTAGTTTAAATACAGTAGATACAATCACTAACCTGGACACGTACTGTTTCTCCTTCTTAGGACGAAACCCTTGTTTTCAGCTCACTCAATCAAATCGAGGATGCAGAGTACACATTTAACACAGCCTTTCAAGATCAAGAGTACACGGTGATTGTTTTTATTTTATTTTATTTTTTATACCAGTTCTACGTGTACTGGTGTTAGATTAAAAAAATGCTAAAAGGTTTAACCTTTGGTACTGTAGGCCATGCTAATTTACAGGTTTGTCTTTTACACACAGGTGTATTTGGTTCTCAGGCCATATGTGAATGAGTTTCTGCAAGCCATGGTGAAGCATTTTGAGGTAAATTGGCTTTATTAATTAATATACCTGCAACGAGCATAGCAGGATGTATTCATACTTTTAATGTAGAATGTAGCGTACATTTCTGTGACTTTTTTTTCCTATAGATTGTTGGTGTGTGAGTGTGGTTACATGTATCTGAAGGCGTTCAAGCCAAACCGGGACTTTTGATTGTGCAGAATAACAGAAGAGTTTAAAGCTATTATGTCGTATAAAATATCGTTGATGGACTAATGCACTTATCCCAGTGTTTCACTAGTGCTTGGATACCATCATGGTAAAAAGTTTTCTCAGTAAACGTTTGCAACACTGGCCTCACAGGAGCTCCTTTTATGGGCCAAACATGTGGAAATGGCTTGGAGCGAGGTCAGGACTGTAGGGGGATGTGGCATGTTTGTGAATGATTGTATGTACAGTTCCCACAGACAGATACGCGTCTACCGCGCGTTGATAAGTTATCTGTTGATTTTTCAAGGATCAAGTGTTCCTTCCACTGATTGTTTTACAGAAGACATTCAAAGACATATGGCCATCTTTAAAAAAAAAAAAAAAAGTCTTCTGTAAATGTCGATCGTGTTTTCGCTTTCATTCTGATTAATTTTCATTTCCAAATTCTGAAAGATTGTCATTTCTAAAAGTTCCAGTTTATCTTTAACAGCTTTTTAATTGACATCAACATTTGTTTTAAAGCTTAGCTTTTGTCTTTAGCGCCCCCTCATGTACGTGTGTTCACGTTATCAGGTTTCTGAGAAACACCTTATCTTTAACTCCATGTTTTTCCCTCCTTTATTTTGTAGATGTTTGTTTATACTTCTGCTAAAAAGGAATATGCAGAAATGATAGTGGACATACTGGATCCAAAGAAAAAAATATTCAGGTATGGTGCTTTAATCTTTATGTACAATTGGTACTGATCATCCTCATTGATGTACCACAGAAACAATAAAGTAACTTCCTGTTATCTTTCCCTAAAGACATCGTCTGTATCAGGACGACTGTTCTTGCGTTCTTGGACACTACGTTAAGGATTTAGAGGTGCTGGAACGAGATCTTTCAAAAACAGTCGTTCTTGACAACGCACCCCACACTTTCCCATACCATGTACGAGTGCTTCTGTTTCCTTTTTGTTCCTTTTTTTTTTTTTTTTTTAACTTTTTGATTAGATTTTTGCAGGCATTAGTTAGTTATGTGTTTGTCCTGTTTCCAGCTGATGAACACAGTTCCCATCAAGAGCTGGTGTGGAGATAAAGAAGACAAGGAGCTCCAGAGACTCATACCTTACTTGGAGAAGCTCTCTCAAGCTGTAAGTTCTGTCATTCGCCTCACTTTTTTTTTTTTTTTGTTAAATTGTGTAAACATGAGCACAAAACCAGGAAAAGTGATTCGTCATGTATGTAAAACATGGGTAACCATGTGTGTGCATTATTCCAAAAGAAATATAATTCTTTATTGAAGATATGTTTTATTTTATTTTTTTAAGTATCATTTCTTTGTTTAATTAATTCCTAAATTCTTTTTTTTTTTTTAGAATGACTTCAGGACTGTGCTTAAGAGAAGAACAGATCATTTTCACAACCTGCTCACTGAAGATTAAACTCCTCTGCCATTTTGATTGTGTATATAAATTTCTGTGTACATAGTTAATGTGGTATTTTTAGATGTAATACAGGCTGAATCATTTCAAAATAAGAGCTAGTTTTATTATAACGATTCAAATGAATTCCAGTCTTATTTGAGGTGATAAGCTTTATAAATTATTGTGAATAAGATTTTACTAATTTATTATTTCTGCTTTTTTATGTGACACATTTAAAGTGGATAGTGTATAATGACTTTTTTTTCCATTCAGTTGTACGCTGTACTTATACCTACTTTTTAAAATGCTCTGGATTTCTCTTATTGTCTTTAATTTCTTTGGTAAGAATAAACTATGGTCTACCAGCCTCCTGTATGGACTCATTATATAGATACCCAACAATTCAGAATTATACACCTTTTTTCTGCCTTTGATTCACAAGTATTTTTCTGATTTTGTCTACAATTTGTCCACTGCTGGGTTTTGTCTTTTTGCCTTTATTCAATATTTGTCTGATTTTTCCTTGATCCTGCCCTTTTTTTTTTTTGCCAGTTCACAATTTCTTCAACTTTGCTTAAAATTTGTCCTCCTTTTGTCTGCCTTTGTTGTTTTCTGCTCGTTTTGCCCACTATTTTACTGCCATTTTCTTATGGTTTTCAGTTTTGTCTGCTTTTATGCTACTTTTGTTTATAGTCATCCACACTGTTGTTTAGCATTTTGTCTGTTTTTTGCTCACCATTTCTTTCAGTTTATTTGCTTGATATTTTATTACAATTTTTATGCCTTTGCTGTTTATGCATGGAAGGGCTGAAAAAGGGGGAAAAATAGACAAAGTTGCCCAAAGCTGGACACAGCCTCCAGGATTGAGTGACTTTTCACTGTTATGCCTTTACCTTACACCCTGAAACTACATGGACGGGCTGCTTATTGGAGTTTCCTCCAGTGGTTAAATGGATTCTGAAAAATCATACATTACATTAGTAAACACTTATTGCTTATTTGTCACTAATATTGACTTTCAGTAAAACTTTAATCACAATTTCTTAGTTTTCACTCAAATAGCAATTCTAAATCAGTTTTTTCTGCAAAGTTCTACAGATGAAATCTAATCATTTGAGAGCGATTTCATTAAGCCTTGTTCATATGGGAAAACTTTTTGGTTTGTAAACTCTCCATTTATCAGTCAGTGAGTGCAGATTCCCGCTACTGTTTTGGAACACAGTGTAACACAACACACAGTGTGTATGAAAAGGACACAGATGAAGAGGGAGACTGTACAATATAAATAGCATAAGTAAATAATCTGATCATCCTGGGGGAAATTCAAGGATGTGTTAAAAGAGACAGTAAGTCCAGGTGAGCCTCAAAATCAAGTACAAATGAAGCAAATCTGAAATGCCATTTGAGAGGAGCCCTAACTGGGTAAAAGCACATCAATAATAATTACTACCACATTTAATTATGCAGCATGGTGGTGTAGTGGTGAGCACTGTGGCCTCACCTCTCCAGGGTCGAGGGTTCGAGTCCCGCCTTCCTCCCTGTTTTCCTCATGCTTGGTGGGTTTCCTCTGGGTTCTCCATTTTCCTCCAACTGTAGAAAAACATGCAGATTAGGCTACCTGGCATTTCCAAATTTCCTGTAATGTATAGGAGTGCGTATGCTTGTACCCTGCAATGGACTTACACTTTCACCTGTCCGCTTTGTGCCCCTGCTCCCCTGAGACCCCGTACATGATAAGCATATATAGAGAATACGAGAAATGTATTTATTTTTGAGACTTTGAGCTATAATGTATTGATCAACCCTAATAGTTTTATTGTGCGCTGTTGTTAGCTTCTTCCTATAGTGGACATGGTGGAATGGTTTCATGGAAACTGCAATTAAGAACATTGCAACTAAATGCTTTTCCTTATGATCACCAGCAGAGGGAGTCGTATACCCGCGTATCACTATTAACATAAAACCAGAGAATAAGCAGAACCGGAAGTTGTATTATGTAAAGATGGCGGCGTTGGTTGGTGAGTATCGGAATAGCCAAATCTTCCAGTTTTTAGTTTTACAAATCAAGCTGTGTGACTTACTCTGTAGTATGAACAGGAATTAGATTTAATCGCTCAGGAGTTTTCCATTAAATGCGGCTGTTATAGTGGTTAGTCTTGTCGTTATCTCATCGTTTTATTCCCTGACCTTGTTGAGTAGCCAGTTAACTGCTAGCAAAACTGCAGGTGTGACATGAAGCATAAACACTGTGCTTGATTCATAAAACTAAAAACAAGTGATTTAGCGATTTAGTGTAGAAAAGACCAACACGGCCTATATATACAAAATCAAAACTGGTAAGTTCATAACTGTTACAGGGTACAACATAAAAAGTTAAGTCTTTCTTTAAGCTTCAAATCTATTAATTTCACATAACATATGTTAGTCAGTGCAAAATATATACAAAAATATTAGTTGGTCAAAGTCATGTCATAACATTAACCTTTATATCTAGCCCAGTTTTAAATATATGATTGTACCTACTCACCCTGTATATTTACTTTAATTCTGACAGGACTTGAAGGCACATAATATAATCTTGTTAAATTGGAACTGACAAGGCAACATATTTTGTTTTTGTAAAAGTAATCGAAGCACATCTATGAGGTATTATATCTATCGCAGGTGGCTTGCTTATCGCAGCAAGTTTACCTACACTGCCTGGCCAAATAAAAAGTCGCCATTTCAGAAGTGCCATATTACTGGACTGCATTAAGCAAAGAAAACTGCTTAGGAAATTAAAAATCAGTGGAACTGGGTTAAGAACCCGTCAACGCATTATGAAAACCTGAAAGGACAGTACTGAACTGTCGACTTAAAAGATTTAAAAGAATGTGTTCTGGGGAGAAAAAAAATCATGAATAAAGATCACTTAAACACTTGAAGTTGCGTGATAAAAAAAATCTACAGTAAAAATCTTAGCTATGTTTAATAGTCAAAAAAGTGCACTTCTATACACACACAATGTGATAAGACATCACAGGATTGGGACTAAACAGTTGTATGGCCAAAAGAAAACCAGGTATTAGTGAGACTAATCAGAAAAAAAGGCCTCAGTTTGCTATGGAGCAGTGGAAGGAGGTCATGTTGTCTGATGAGTCCAGACTGACCCTACTCCAGAGCAGTGAGTAAGAAGGGACACACATTAAGCGATGCACACATCATGCATAGTGGCCATTGTACAAGCCTCTGAAGGCAGTGTTATGATCTGAGGTTGGTCAGGTGGCAGTAAAACAAACTCAGCTGATGAGCTAAATGTACTGAATGACCTAGTTATTACATCGGTGAAGTTTTCCCTCCCTGATGGTTCAGGTGTATTCTACCTGTGAAATATTCAAATTGTGAAAGAGTGTGGTTCTGTGAGCCTGAGGAATCATTTTCATGCATGAACTGGCCACCACATTGTGTGCTGTAATGAAAGCAAGGAGTGATTGAATGAAATCTTAGTGTGTGACCTTTTTTTTTTTTCTTTTTTTTAAATATATATTTTTTAACATTACTCTTTATTGTTCTAACTGCAATATTGTCAGAGATGGGAGTAATTAAGGTGGACTGTTATTTTATGTTACCTACTACATAGTGAGTTATCACTGTGGATCATGGACACACACCTTAAATTATAATCCAATAATTTAGATAATTTTATGTTTTGCTTGGTTCTGTTCAGATTATGTAAATATTCTTTCTATTAACTTGGAGATAAAAAAGTGAGGGAGTTATGCTCCTATATTGATTATGTAGGTCCAGTTTGAATTAGTATACAGATTTTTCTAGTTTCATAAGAGCTGCATTTTAAAAGTTATGCGTTCAATTGAGCCTCAGATTATGTCTTGGGTGCGCTCTTAAGATTTGTGTCATGTTACACACAGCATCTTTATGGTTCATTATTAATTCAGTTCAACATTTTTGGTCGGTATCTGGTTAAAAATGGAGGGTTGCGTCGTGAAGGGCATCCAGCATAAAAGCTTTGCCAAGGTGTGTGCGGAACTGGTTATTGTATCCCATGTTGGAAAACTGCAAGTTACATTGTTAATAGCTTACACCCAAAAACAAATACGAAGATTTCACGTATGAGGAGGGATTTTTTATTTAATTTTTTTATGTGCTGGCATCCGTCGTATTGTTGCTAACATTCATATGCCTCTTTTTCAGCTCCTCGCCTTGCCACACTCGGCTCCTTTTCACTAAGGTGAGACATGACCGATTACTTCATCAAGTCTTTAATACTTCAATTTCGACTGCTTCACTAATTTATAACTCTGATTGGGCATTGTGTTGGTATACGGAGATGGATTTGCCAATTTTCTAATCAAACTAATTGATCTGTTACAGACCCCTTTCTTCATTTGCTGCACAGAAAACAGTTGTGCTCAAGAACACGAAGAATGAAGAAGCGAAGAGGTATTGAAAATAATTTAGTCTGTGAAAAGTAAATGGTGAAAGTTGGTCTAAGAAAATATTTAAAGCTTATATATTTACTTTTTTACATGAGGAGATTCAGAGGCTAGATTCCTTTAAGTATATTCTTCAGCATGGGGGAAATTAGAAAATGCATAATCGCTGCTAATAGAGTTTTTGTTACCTGCTGGGGAGCTCTGTGAACTGTGACCACAGCTGTCGTTCCTCTCCCATTTACAGCCTGGTTCTATTCAGAGAGAAAAGCACTGCTGTGGCATCGAAACCAGCCTCAGCCGCCAGCAGCAAAGGGGAATACGTCATCACCAAGCTCGATGACCTGGTGAACTGGGCCCGCAGAGTAAGCACGCTACATTTTTTTTTCTTTCTTTCTTTTTTAACAGAAACAAATTTGGATGCTTTCTTGCTTGTTGCCTAGAGCTCCTTGTGGCCCATGACCTTTGGCCTGGCTTGTTGTGCTGTGGAGATGATGCACATGGCAGCACCTCGATACGACATGGATCGCTTCGGAGTCGTGTTCAGAGCCAGCCCCAGACAGGCTGATGTCATGATCGTCGCCGGGACTCTCACCAACAAAATGGCCCCCGCTTTACGCAAGGTATGATATATGATGAAAACGCGTTGTTTCTAACTGATTGTGTAAGGATGCTCTAATACAATCCCCCCCATCACTCTTTGTCGCTGTAGGTGTACGACCAGATGCCCGAGCCCCGATATGTCATTTCTATGGGAAGGTAAGAACAAATACACCTCTTCAAGCCACTTGATGGTACAATTTAAGAAAAATTAGTTCATCTAACACAAATATTGCAGCACAGGACATGATGTATTTATTGAGACCTTAAAGCACTTTCTGGAAAATGATGTCTGCAAAATGCCATAGATGTGGTGTCTGTCTAGTATACCTGATTAATAATGACACATTTATAATACTAACATTTTATTAGGTAAATTACAGGGTGGAGTTGCCCCATGCCACTACAAGCAGAAAAATTTTATTAAAGAATTTTTAGTAAATTTTTACTCCTCAAAAAAAAGAAAAACTTGAAAAAAAACTTTCAATATCTGCAAAAACATTTTTTTCTGTTATAGTAGCTATAAATGGTTATAGTCTCCTTTTTTATTTTCATTTCCTTGTTGCTGCCCTTACATCTATCCTAAGAAAGATCAAGACCTCACCATACATCCATCAAGAAAGCCACACTTTAAGACTCCCCTTACTCTTTCTGGTCGTTACACCTTAACAGCTCTCCCTAATCTCTCTCTATTGTCTCCCTAATAGCTCTAACGACCCTCTTTCCTATTCTCACTTTCTCCATTGTTCCTGTAACAAGCCGTTTCAGATAGGGGAGAACCCTTTGACCTTGGAGGACTTAAATACGAAGAACTTACCTTAGACTGAAGAAGCTACTTGGATGAGTAGTGAAACATTTCTACTAAACTAAGAACTCGTCCAGCTGACATGACTCCCCTTCCAGATTTCCTTGTTGAAGAATTCTGAAGTAGTTCTCCTCCTTCACGATTTCATCCAATTTGTGAAATATATAGTACCACTGGCAACAAAACCATCCCAAAGGTGATGCTACCACCACCATGCTGACTGCTGCGACAGTGTTCTTAGGGTTAAGTGGTTCACCTTTACCCCTCCAAACATCTCACAGGTCAAAAGCAACTGTATCCAAACAAGGTTATTAACCTGAAGTTTAGAAGCTGAGGGTTTGGGCTTGTTGGGGGGGGGGGTTTAACCCTGTGCCCCAAGTCCTTGCGGTTTTCTTCAGTTAAATATCACTGTATCATTGTTCAATCTTTCTTTCAACGAAATCATACCATGTTTTCGTGGACATGATTTCTTCAATATGAATGAACTCATTCCGTTTAAAGATTCCACATTAACTTATTACTTGGATGATGATCCGAGAAGGGGAGTTGACATGCTTTAAGAATTTAACTAGAATATAACTGTATTAACGTGGCCTGAAGCACTGAAGTGGTGAAGCATTTAATCAGTGGAAAATATAACAGAAGGGGGAGAAGAACTATAAAGTATTTTTTTCATCCAGTTGTTAAGTTTAGCTTAGGCATACCACCTTGTCCCGCAAATCCCGCTTTCTGCGTTATGATTGAATACAAGAATTAATCTCTGATTAACAATCAGATCAAGTGTTCACATGGCTAATATTTAACGCACCTATAGGAAACCTAATATTACCATGACGTGCATGACACTCGTGCTCACTGTGTGTACACTTCTCTGCAGCTGTATATTTCTGTGTGTGAAATGAATTAGGATGTTTTCTGGTCTCTGGGGTAAAAGCAGACCGTTACACACTCCCTGCCCCACTTACACATTCTGCTCCACTTACACCCGGTGCATCATCCAAAATTGCTAATGATGTGTTTGGAGCAGTCTCTGTACTGTAACATAGAACAGGCAACATGAAACAAACATAGAGAGAAATCATAATCTTTGTGTTCGTTTGTAATGTGACGTGCATCCAGATCTAACCATTTTGACTCCATAATTGTTGAGGACTTTGGTATTTTAGCCTTAACTTTTTAAAGTGGGAATTAATAGCATGTATTACTGCTTTTTACAGTTGTGGTCAGTAATGGGACCATGGACCAAGCCTAGCTCTCACTGTAGCTGTCAGTGGTAGAATTTTTCCTACTTGACACTGTTATAATGTGATGTGATATGATTTTTTTTCTGTTTGTAGTTGTGCTAACGGTGGAGGATACTATCACTATTCCTACTCGGTGGTCAGAGGCTGTGACAGAATCGTCCCTGTGGACATTTATGTTCCAGGTAATCATTTTCAGTCTTTTATATGACACACTTCAGTATAACCTACTTTGTGCTTTCAGTTATTCTGTGCTTTGTTAACAGTTTGAAACATTTTAAGACGGTCTGATATGTGTTTCCTTTCTTCCGAAAGGATGTCCGCCGACTGCCGAGGCTCTGCTTTATGGAACTCTGCAGTTACAGAGGAAAATTAAGCGTGAAAAGAAATTGAGAATTTGGTATCGCAAATGATCTGTTGTAAATGTTTTATTTAACGGTGGTAATTTGTTGTACTTGGAAGGATGTCAGGAGCTGATTGTGGTTCAGCTCAGTCTTTTCCTCTTTACTGTAACAATAAAGGACTATCAATTGTATCAGTACCCTGTTTACCTTTTCTTTTTGTTTGTTTTTTTGTTATGCAGTTTAAAACATCAGGATTTGAAAGTAAGGTTTTGTCCACACACTATGCCAAAATATAACTGGAATTTCCATATTGCATGTGTTGCTTTCCTACTCATAACATAACCTGTGAAGATTAGAGTTATGCTGAAGTTTATGTGCTCATCTGATAAGGCATAGGTAGCAAAATTACTAATTAGAATCTATTAGAAGCTAATGATTATGTAGGGCACAAACAAAATAAACATGAAGCTTTTTTTTATTTTTGGTTAATACCTTTTCCTTGGCTCACAAGGATATTAAATAGTTCAAACTTTTTTGCTTGTTTAATTTTGATCATAAATAAAATAAAAATTAGTTTTTAAACCGACATTATAATATTTCTTAAGATCAGTCACAAAAGGATTTACAATACAGATATTCCAAAAAAAAAAAAATGTTCATTTATGCACTAACTATTGGTCAGGACTGGGTCGGGTGCAGCACGGCATGGAGCTGATCACTGTGGCACTCTTGGCGCATTATTAAAACCCACGATGCTTTGATATCAGCCTTCAGCTCATCCGTATTGTTGATTTGTGTTTTTCATTTTCCTCTTGAGAATGATCCATACTGTAGATTGTATATGGGGGCCAGGTCGGGTGAGTTGTCTAGCCAATCGATCACAGGATATCATCAGCACACCGGTTAACGGTAGCTTTGGCTCTGTGGGCAGGTGCAGTATCCTGATGCGAAAGGAAATCAGCATCAAGCATGAAGTAGTAGATGGCTACTGTATGTTGACTTGGCTGACATGGTTCCCTAGATCTTTACAGATTTTATCTTCATACTCAAAAAGCAACTTGCATTCTGTGCGTCTATACACTTTTTCCAGACTATGAGACATTGATTTCCAAATGAAATCCAAAATATACAGTACTTTCATCTGAAAAGAGGACATTGGACCACTGGACATCAGTCGATGCTTGTGCACCTTTTCCTACCACACTTTTCTCTTCCAGACAACTTTCCATAAACATGCTTTGATGCAGCCTTCTGTGAACAGCCAGCTCTTTCAGCGATGACCTCCTGTGGCTTACACTCCTTGTGGTGTATGTTGATGGTCACCTTCTGGACCACTGTCAGGCCAGCAGTCTTCCCCATGATTGTGGTTGCATGTACTGAGCTAGACCAAGAGAGGCACGGCATTTATACTGTTGGAGTAGTAATTTAATCAAATTTGAAATAAAATATACTAATACTTTGAAATACTGGATTTTTAATTTTCATGACCTGTACGATGCAATAATTGAAATGAAAACAAAAAAGCTTTGAAATATTTCACATGACCTGTAATGAATCTGTAATACATGAAAGTTTCATATGTTTAAATGTAACTTTTTCCTGATATCCAATTTTTTTTTAGATGCACTGTGTGTGAAAAATGAAGCATTGGCTGGCCTCTTAAGTGTGCTTGAAAAAGACACAAAATTATCGAACCCCTGAATATCTTTGTGCAAAATTCCAGCCAGAAATGGTAACCAGGACGCCTGAGTAACTGCTTGATGAATGGACTGCACTATTTTAACCTTGCTCATGTGTGATACCTGGATAAGAAGTCGGGCTAAATTCAGAACGAGTGCTTAATGAAGTATAGCACAGCTCGGTTGTTGGAGGAAAAATAAATCCATGTGGAGCCAAGGTGTGCCACTCGCTCCTGCAAAATGTTACATCTTTCTCTTGGGTGCTTTTTGCCAACAGTATAGCTGGACAAATGGCCACTTTTATTTTCTTCTAATGCTTACAGATGTGAGAGCAGTCTTTTTGAAATAGGTGGTCATGTATGTCATTAGATCATTGGAAAGTGATGGGTAGATAGCTAGGTAATAGGTGGGAATAGGGAAGTAGGGAGAAAATAAGATTTAAAAAATATTTTAAAGTATTGACATATGTTCAATGGTCAAACCGGGACTTTTGATTGTTTAAAAACAATCTTAATTTCTCTATATAACCTTCTGCTACACTAATGCACTCATTCCAGCATTAGAAAGGTAGGAAGTTTTCTCAGTACGCTGGAATGATGATCAGACTGCTTGCATGACTTCTCATATACTGGCCTCCAAGAAACTCCTTTAATGGAAATCGCACATTACAGAAACCCAGCTTGGAGTTATTGCCACATCCCCATGACCTCATTCCCAGCTGAGTTTCTGTAATATGCAAGTGGTGTATGTGAATGTTTGCGTGTACAGTTCCGACAGACCGTTGTGGTTCTTCCGCAATTTGGTGACACGTTTATCTGTTGATTTTCAAGGGATCTACTCGCTGACTGTTCCTGGGAACAAATGCAGGTGGCTCTCAGTCACCTCGGCCGGGATAGGCATTCATGAACGTACAGCCTTCTTTAAAACTGTGCTTTTTTTACTGTAAGAAATTTCAGCCCAAGTCCCGGATTGACTTGAATTTGCCTAGTAGATTATAGCTTTTTTGGCAAATTATTATTATTATTATTTATATTATTATTATTACACTTCCATGTAAATGAGGTTCATTGTTATAGAATTTATCATTGTAAAACAATACATTGATCATAATCTTGTGCTTTTTATTGACAAATATTTTTGCACATTTCAAGACTCACACCATACAATTTAAATCATACACAATTTTATAATTTTATACAACTTAAAAAAAAAAAAAAACAGACATAAAAAGCACAGGTGATGAATATGTGTGCAGGCAGCTTGGGCCCAAAGCTTATTCTTTAACTATAGTTGGTGTGATCATTTTCTTGAAGGAATAGTATTTGCATTCACTTGGTGGTTCGATGTCCATCAGCGAGGTGCTAATATTCTCCTTTTTGAATCCAGCTTCTAGCAATTGAGGCACCTGTGTTTCCTGAAAAAGCAATTGGTAATTATTTTGTCTGAGAACTGTCTTAGGGATAAAGTATTAATTCACTGCATTTAGAATACATACCTGAAACATTTTGTCTATGTTGTCATATTTGCCCTTGAGCAGTTCACCCCAGGAGGTGAGATTGCAGTAGGTAAGGACACCACCAGACCTCAGCAGCCTCTTAGCATGGGCCTGGGACATGTTTAAATGATAATGAAAAAAGGAAAAATGATAAAAGGGAAAAATAATGATGTCGTATTACATTTGTGCAGTGACGGCTTGACCATAGAGTGAAGTGGGGCAGAGAATGTAAATTTTTATGAAGTCCTCAATAGTTTTACATGGTTTGAAGGAGCAATAATTTTTTGCCACTTTTTCTTTGTTTTTGCTCTCCTTATTAACTTATAGTATCCATAGAATAGAGATCCAATATCACAAACAGGAATTGCAGTGAATGCTAGTAGAGGACTATTGAGACAGGAATTAACATTTATTTGTACCTGCAGAGAATAATATAATGGCAAAATCATTTGAAATGAAAACTAATGCATTTCCACAAACAAAAAAAGTCAAATTGTATTTATTTCCATTTTTACACCTGTAGTAGGACTTCTGGTCAACATTGACACATGCATTCACACACTACAGGCAATTTGGGACTGCCAATTAGCCTCTTGGCGGAAACTGGAGTACCCAAAGGAAACCCACTGAGCATGGCGAGAACACGACAAGTAGCCTATAGTATGACTCAAGCTCTTTATTTCATTTCATTTATTTATGTCTATGTCAATATTAATATTGTCCTGCCCCATTTAAACTCTATGGTAATGAGCCACTGCTGCAATTTCCATCATACCTTACACTTACACATCATACACGTGTCACTATACCTTAATGAAGTTAAACTGGTGAGTGTGCCATGTTTCCTCTGACAATGGATATGTGTCATAAAGGATTCCTGTAAAATAGCATGTATGCTATAAATTATAATAAATTCATTATGTCATAAAGTGACAATGTGACTGTCATTTCTCTAACCATCAAAGTGACCATCTGGGAGGGTGGGAACCACATCTTCCCACAGGCCTTTAAGAGGAACAACCTGTATGGGTAATAAAAAACAAAATCATGAAATTGATTTTTACACTGTGTGAAGAAAAAAATTAAATGTGCAAAGAACGTTTTTCTTGCCTTATGTGGCTGAGATTTGGCCCATTCTTGCAACCTTTCGTACACACCGTCATTGCACTCAATGATCCAGTGTTCCTCGATGGGAAAAGATTCAACTTTGGTGGCAGCGATGGCCATGCCAAAGCCAATCTCAAGGACACGGCCACCTGCACAGCAAATCATAAGAAGTGTGATTTTAATAAGGTACGTCTCATCACTGCAAAGGATTACTGCTAATGATTACACAAGGAAACTAATCTATGATTTTGTATGAGAATGCCTGAATGACTAGTGAAAGTCCTTACACTAGGCGAGAAGTGGACATGAGAAACACTACACGAGGTGAAGTGTACACCGTGGTATTTTTGGAGAAAGATAAAAATAGATAAGTGTAACAGCAAACAGTAAGCCTACGGTCCCTCGGTCAGAGTTTGAAAGTGATTTTAGGGTTCCTCCTGAGATACTTCACAAAAATATTATGGTACAAATAATAAACCATGTTTAACAGTGATTTTTAAAGCAGTTCTACATATAAATAATGCATTTTCTATTTAAACTGACAAATTTATTGCTGGAGAGAAAAAAAAAGAGCTAGAGAACCTCTTTTAAAAAGTGAATATTTATTTTCTGGTGATCTTTGGAATGCTTTTGTTCTTTCTTACAGGAAATCATTATATGTACAGTTAGGTTATAGGATTGTTCGACAGGTCAATTAAATGTAAGGTCTATTGCTCAGCAATTTGAGGAGTAAAAAACTGTAAGGCTACAATAAAATTGGGAGAATATAACAGGCTATTGTGCACACTGGGTAAAATAAACACAAACCTCATAATAAAAGTAGTTGCATAATGAGTGAAAGTTTGCGAAATGCATTTTACAGTTCATGGTTTGAGTTGCAGATCCCCTGGCCAGCAAGCATATGGAAGCAACCTTGAAACTGTAGGATAGTTCATTTGGATTCAAGCATCGTGTCTCCTTACCCAAGTGTGCATGAGGGGACTTTAAAAAGGATCAGAAGTGGTTTACATGATGGTGTCATTATGCACACGTGCACGAATTTGTGCGTAAATGTTCCAATTATGTCCAGCATTCATGTCGATCTGTAAACATGATTTGAGGATTTAAGGACAACATATTTACCTTTAGACGCTGCGACAGTTGCGAGGGAGTGCATGTACGGAGTCTCCCAGCGCTCCATGACAGGTTTCCCCAAAATCTCCAGGTGTGTGTCGGTCTCATTGTAGTCAGCGTTCGCGTTGTGCCAGCCTTGCTTGCAGTTCTCTCCTTTGGAGAAAATCGGCTGTGCGGAGGTCATGACTGCGATTTAATACTCTTATGTTTTGTTGCGTTTTAAGAGGGGGGGAGGGAGGAGTAAGTTAAGAGTTGGTGTGTCCAGGCACGGAGGGCTTGAAAAAGAGAAAGCTGTCTTACGAGCCGAGTGTTATATGTTGAAAGAAGTGCTGAATCCGCAGGAGGCAGTACAATAATCTGCACTTTAACTGGGCCTCTGTGATAAGGAGCAAGAAGGAGGCGGTCGCATTGCTGAGACAGCTGGAGCAGCACGTCCACCGAGTCAAGAGAACAGCTGTAAGTTTCACATGTCGCTCACTACCAGTTTGGTATCCTTCCGCCAGGGCGACACGGCCAAACTCAGCCGTTCTACATCAACAGCAAGCATTTCATATAACTTTTTTTGGTATAGCAGAATTACATGGTAACGTGCACATGACAGAAAGCGAGTCTTAAGAGCGCGTGGGAATAAGGCCGCGCTTGCGTGAGCGCTGTTAAGACCATATATGGAATATGTGGGCGTGTCTCTGTCGACTTCGATACAGAAGAAGGAAGTAAATTGTAGCTAAATAGCTAAAACTAGCGTAAGTGACAGTTTAACAGTTTGTAGAAAGAGTGAAACGGTGAAGGCTAAAATAAGCTTTAATGTAACCAGTGATATTATCGTTTCAGGCTGAAGCCCACAATGTCTGCCTGTCTTTCTGTACGGCAGAAAAGTATTAATACACAGAAATTAAATTGTGCGATGTTGAGTATCTTACGCCTTGGTTACGTTGAAGTTGTACTTCTTTCATCGTCAACCAAATACACTTCCTGTTCAGTAATCAGAGATGAGAAGTCGAAAAAGTAGACCGGATAAATATTAAGTTTTATCTCACAACGACTCCCGCGCGTTAAAATTCACTCCTACTACCTCGGCGCTGTTATTTCAGCGGTTAAAATATGAACTAATCCCAGCAAAAATATTCAGTTTAGCTTTTCTAATTAATATATATTGGTGCAGGTTTACAGTACATTGAGCAAGTAGCTTATTAGTAGATTTATAATTAGTAATCTATTTTAACATAGATTATTAAATCCACAACATAACTGTTCATATCATCGCTTTTACTCAAAAAGGTTCTTTTACTTGCAAAAGTTTCAATAAATTCTGTCCAGCAGTGAGTTTATGACGCGCCCACAGTTAGACACATGCGCAGGACGCATCAATAACTTCACTTGTACTAAACATTTTGATTTCATTTATGATGCAGGTTTAACGTACTGCCAAAGTCTCGTTAAATTCTGTTTCGCGTGATGGACAGACATACAGACAGAAAATTTTCGGAGACTGTTTTTTTGTAGTAGACGATGAGTCTACAAACTACAGACCTGTGGCAGGAATCAAACCCTTGACACTGGTGGTGCGACGCCACAGTGCTAATCACTACACCACCATGCTACCTTGTTACCAGACTTGAAAATACATAAAGTATACATAAAGTAGCTATAAATAGTTCAGTCTGGATTAGAGCCATTTCTCTTTGAGGCATAAGATCTGTGATGCTTTTAGAAAACCAGCCTTGCAGTAGATCAATATTTTTGAGCAGACAGTTTGTTCTATCCTGTCTATTAAGTGCTCTGTTCTTTGCACAGTCTGCCTTGTGAGATACAGGAACCTAAAAAGATGAAAATTATCTGCATATATCAATAATCCAGTGTACATTAAATACTGTCTAAAAGTATGAAATACTGTAACCTCAAGTATTTAGCTCTAAACCCAAAGCCATCTGTCAGCTGGTTAACCTTTTACATTGAGCTAATTAGAGCGAAGATTAACTTCATCTTCAAACAGATTAAAAAAAACAACAACAACAACAAAAAACATGTATGTAGATCAAAACATCATATACATTGTACAATGTAATGAAACATTCAGATGGACACTTAGCCGTCTGCCTTGTTTGTCTCTTTCTCTCTATCACCATTGGATGTATAGGAAACCATTCATGTACATGTACCTCCCCTCCCAAAGGGCTGATTACCTTGAAGCAGATGGCTAAAATTAGCAGAAAGCTCTTGCAGGTGTCTCCTTTTTTAAAAGGCAGACTTCTTCTAAACAGTTCATAAGCCTATAAGAAACATAATGGTTTATGCAGCTCACATTGAATCCTATTTTTGAAGACCTTTACCACATTCTATGGACTCATACATTCTTCCACATTACTGCTTAAGATTACTGCTTACTGGTTTATCTTCATGCTAAGGGTCATCCTACAGGTCCCATTGATAGCTAACTCAACCAACTTATAAACTAACATATGAGTACAAACTAAAATTAGGTAGAAATACTATGTTAAAAGTTTCTACACAATGCCTTGGTATTACAGTACATTTTGTGCATTGAATTGACTGGCACATTTTTTAAAGCATCTTGGACAAGCTGCCACTGTTCTGTGTTATGTTATACATCTGACATACAAATGTTTTTTTTTTCCCATAACATTTACATTTTGTTGGAAACAGCAATGATTGGAAATCAATTTTATTTAACCGACTAATGCAGAAATTGTAAAAAAAAAAAAAAAAAAAAGGAAGAAATTGAGTGCATATTACCCCACATTTTAGGTAAATGCAAAGTTTTATTAATTGCTGTTCACATTAAAATTACTTTACATTACTTTTCTAATGTAAATAATACACAGTTTATAGTAATAATATATTACTCATTCTTTTTGTTACATCCAAGTGACTCCACCAGCCTAGTATTTAGCATCCCTTAATAAAGATGATACTTATTTTATATAATATTATGTACCAGTGGTGGCACAGTGGCCTCAGCCCTCCAGGGTTGAGGGTGCGATTCCCGTCTGTGCATGTTCTTCCCATGCTTGGTGGGTTTCTTCCCACAGTCCAAAGACTTGGAGGATAGGCTAACTGGTGAATGAGTGTGTGAGTGTGTAGGGTATGCTCTGCAATGGATTGGCACCCTGTCCAGGGTGTACACCGCCTTGTGCCCTGGGATAGGCTCCAGGCTTCCTGCAACCCTGTAAAGGATTAGCAATAGAAGATAAATGAATGAATGAATGAATGAATGAATGAATATAACAGTGGTGCTTGGCCTCAGTGACTACGTGTTCTTGCTAAACCTACAACTGCATGTATATCATTTGGATGTTAACCTACCAAGTCAGTTTTCCAGGTTTTTTGTCACTACTTTTGCTTTTAACTGACATTACAATCGATCAACTACGTACAATCTATCACATGTAAGATTTTTGTTGCCATTTTCCTGTGAAAATAAGTAGGTCTTGACTGCATTGAGTGACATTTGTTGCAAGATAATTTCTTCAGCTACCACATGGGAAACCGTCAGAGTCCTAATAAAGTCTGTCTACTCTGCGGCCATCCTGGCAACACTTCTAGAAAGTTATTTTGGAAAGTTATGCATGGCCAGACCTCTGTCTACATAAATAAGTAGAGGCCCATATACCAGAAAAACAGATTAAAAATATGAGATTTAAAACATGAATTTGCAATGCTTGTTAAAATCGGACAGAATGAATAGATATGTGATCTCTGGCTAAAATAACCAGGAAAAAACAATTTAGGTGCTGAGCATAGATGCGTATAGCTGCCCACACATCTGTTTAAGGATCTGATTGGCCAAATAGAACAGCCTCATTTATTGTTATGTGCTGCCCCTTTCATACTATCCCAGCAAACATGCCCCCTGAAGTGGTAACTTGGGGATTAAGACTGTTCCTGGTGGGCCTGACATGACTCTTAACAGAAACTACAATAAGTAGTATATTATAAGGAATAAATCTCTTCTGGAAAGGGTTTCAAATAGATTGTGGAACATGGCTGTGTAGACTTGTGTGCATTTATCCACAAAAGCATTAATGAAGTTATTCAGTGATGTTGTACAGTTGTTTGGTGCGTTGAGGTCAGGGATCTGTGCATTTACATTACAGCATTTGACAGAAGCCCTTATCCAGAGCGACTTACATTTTTATTTCTTTATACATCTGAGCATTTCAGGCTTAAGGGTCTTGTATAAATGGTAACTTGATGGTGAGGCTTTTCGAACCTGGGACTATCAGATCGCAAATCCTGTGCCTGCGGAGGCTATTTATGTTATTCCATGCTACCTTGGCAAAACATGTCTTCGTGGCATTAACTTTGGGCATTGTCATGCTGGAACAGGTTTGGGCATCTTAGTTGCAGTGTGGGTCAGATCCACATAGGGTGTGATGGTCAGGTGTCCACATGCTTTTGGACATACAGTGTATCATTACTAAAAAGTACTGGTAAAAGTGTAGTGCAGACAGATCAAAGAATTTCAAAAAAAGTATTATAATGATGCTTCCTGCTGGACCCATAGCCAACAGACGCACAAGTCTAAAACTGGGGTGTTATACAGCAGAACAAGCTGCAACTGAAAAGAACTAACTCTAGCTGAATTTTAGTCAAACAGACGGAGGTTTTTTCTCAGTCACATTGCTATCGGTTACTGTCTCATCGATGCTCAGATAATACATTATCAGGTTCTAGTGGTCTAAAACTTACTTTGTAATCTAGAAGTCAAAGTACATAGTGTCAGATAAGTGACTCTCGCTAATCTTATGAAGTTATGTAGTAATCTTACAAGCTGTGTAAAATCTTAGCTTCAGGTAATTTTCTTACCATTCATTCATTCAACAAACAAACAAACAAAGAAAAAACCTCCAAACCTGGCCATTAGTGATTCCAGCAAATTATACATGCACTCGATTGCACATAAGCCTTGAATCTGTAATGTTTCACTCGGCTTGTCTAGCTTGGTTTTGCCCTTTACTCTTTCGAACTGCTCTTTCCCCTTAGTTTATTTGTCCCATAGTGTGTTATCTCATTTCTATATTAACTCTTGCATTACTCTCATTTGTCCTTCAGGGCAAATTATCCTTTCGATTTTTTTTAAAGCATTCATTTATCATGCATACATTATACAGTAATTACAAATTTAGTTCCTTCTCTTCAATAAAACAAATCTGAATTGAACTCTAGTCAATATGGAATTAAGTTAAATGAGTGTACAGTACATAAAGGACCAGGCTTATTTATTTAGACTACAGATTATTATAGATTTAGTTCGCAAAAGGAAACACTGGCATATGCAATCTTTTCATATTTCTTTCAGTGCAAATGGTACACATGGAAAGCTTTATACAGATTTATAAGGGGAAAATGTCAGGTACATGGTCTCAGAAAACTGCTTGAATACTTTGCTATTCAACAGATCTTGTTTTTTAATTTCAGGATTGCATTACATTTTTTTTTTTTTGTCTTATTATTGTCTCTGCGTCTATCTAGAAGTGTCCAGCTCCACCCCTTCACCTTGAAACTTACAGCGCATGCACAGTTTCAAAAGGACAGGAAAAGGCCAGAAAAAGGGAAAAGCCCGTTAATGGTTTTATTGACCTTGCAATTCACCTTGAAATCACCAGAGGGCTCTAAGAGTTACATTGTACACTGCTCGGTCAAAAAAAAAAAAAAAAGCCCATTGCCTGGATTTAATTATGCAGAGAGGTAAAAGCCCTCCATTGGATATGCAGTGATTAATATGGTTCAGCTGGTAAGAAGTTATTTAACCCCAGCCATGTCAGAAGACATATGGTGGCAGACATGTTTCTCTGATTCAGAAGGGTCAAATTATTGGCAAGCATCAAGAAAAGAAAACAACTGAGGAAAAACTGCTGAAACTACTAAAGTTGGGTTAAGAACTAAAAAATGCCTTATTGAAATGTGGTCTGAAAAACATCATGAATGATCATGATCAGAGATCTCTCAAAGGTTTAGTGAAATCAAATCCTAATAAACTTAGAAGAACTTGCAGCTATGTTTAACAGTGAAAGTAAGAGCATTTCCACACACAGTGTGAAAAGCACGTAAGGGATTGGGACTAATCAACTGTGTAACATTAAGAAAACCACTTATCAATGAGGCTAATTAGAAAAAAGCCTTTAATTTTCTAGGAAGAATAAAGAATAAACTGTGAAGCATTGGAAAAACATCATGTAGACTGATGAGTTCATATTTACCCTGTTCCAAAGTGATGATCGCATCAGGGTAAGAATAGAGGCGGATGAAGTGATGTACCCAACAAGCAGTTGGCAGTTTTATGATATGGGTTTGTTTCTGTTGGCCAGGTCTAGGTTCAGCGATGATCAAAAAACTGAGGATTTTCATCAATAGATTTTTCTTCCCTGATGGCATGGGCATATTGATGCCCATTGATGACAATTCCAGGACTCATCTGACTCGAATTGTGAAAGAGTTGTTCATCATCATTAAACATCATTTTTAAACATGGATTTGCCAGTCCAGACCTGAACCCCAGAGAAGGTTTTACGCAGCAGTCCAATTCTTCCATCATCAATACAAGATTTTTGAGAGAAATTAATGAAATTGTGGATCGAAATAAATGTTGCAAGTGTCTCTCTCTTTCACTCTCTTTTGCATTTCTCACACACACATACACAAAACCGCCACTTGTCGTTTTTCTGAAATAAAAAGACAATATAACGGAGACTTCTTCCATAAATGTAAAATGTGCCATAGCCAAAAACTTCACCAGACCAGAATCATTATATGAATCACTTATTTTTTTACAACAAATAGATAGATAGATAGATAGATAGATAGATAGATAGATTATTAATTACAAAGGGAATTTGAAATGTTACAGCAGCACCAAACAAAATACAAGCAAACAAGGTGCAAAAGAATATTAAAGGCCGGAATATAAAATCACTGAGAAAAAGAGAATAAAAAAATATTAAACAAAAATGTGTGAAGGAGGTAAGGTGAATTTAAGAGATATTATGTTGCATATACCAAGAATATACTATTTCTATGTACATGATAATTGTGTATACAGGTGGATAGTTAAATAACTGTACATAAGATTCAAGATTTAAGATTTAAAGAACTTTATTAATCCTAGAGGGAAATTGCTTACTTAATAAAAATAAGAACACTTTCAAACAAAGGGCAGACCATACTGATATACTGTAAACAAATTAAATTAGAAATTAGACGTATTAAAAGAAAAAGTAAATAAGTATGGAAAGTATTACAAAACAAGTAAAAACATACAAAATCCCAAAGGTGTGAAATACCAGATCGGTATGGATAAGTTGTAATATTAATAAAAAATGAGAGATTGGAAATGCATGGTCATATTAGTGCAGTCAGGTAGAAAACCTGAAGATGTAGATTAAGGTTGATTGCCGGGATCTTAAGAGATTACCAGTACAATTAATAAATTCAGAACCACTCAGCCGGGAGGGCCGAAGACTATCACGTGTTTCCTCCGAACCACGTGACGCCAGCCGACCGCATCTTTTCGAACTGCTCACTCGCGCACTGTTGGGGGCGGCGTAACACACTCGGAGGACAGCGCTATCCGCTCCCATGTCCAATTCCTCCCCGTCACTAGGCGGCGTAACACACTCGGAGGACAGCGCTATCCGCTCCCTCCGTTGCGCGAGCTCACAGACGCCCCTGACTGGCTGTAGAGCCGTGATTAATGTGGGAGCACTAAGTACCTCTCATCCCTCCCCTCTGAGAGAGGGGAGAGAGCTCAGCCAATCAGCTCTCTCTAGACCTCCGGCTGCGAGAGGTTACAGCACCACCCGGGATTCGAACTAGCGATCTCTGGATAATAGGGCGAGCGATTTTAACACTGCGCCACTCGGAGGCCCCTGGATTTTTATTTAACAGTATATTGCAAAAGTGTGTTATTCTGCTTGTATGATTGTTATTTGACAATGCTCGCATTTTTCAACTTCAGCCTGTGTTAGAAGCTAGTTAGCTTTCTAGCTCAGCTTAGTCAGAAATAAAATGAATTATAAATAAAAAGCTTTCTAGCTCAGCTTAGTCAGAAATAAAATTAATTATAAATAAAAAGCTTTCTAGCTCAGCTTAGTCAGAAATAAAATAAATTACAAATAAAAGCACTAAAGCAACTCACAATCATATAGTAGACATTGTATTGTTTAAAATGACATGACAGAATCAGATGTGTTTTCTTGCTAAAATGCATCTGTGACTGGGTTTGAATGTGCATTTTAGCAGAACTGCTCTCTTAGTACTGTGTTCCTACCTCCATACTTTCACCCATGCTGCGATTGAGAGTTAGTGGAATTAACGACTGTAAAACACCTGGCACACGTAATACATATAGTAAAATGTTCCAGTGTTCCGGCAATGAAAATGCTGATGTTTCTTAAGCGTGTACATGTAGGAAAATAAGCCGCACAGAATTTTCTCTCATTTATATATCACATTTGAGTAGGTTTCTGATCTGGGACCAAAATACACTGATGTGTCACGTTAGGGTGTGAACATGTGAAATATGAAAATAATGCCGCTTGTACTGCAAGAACTTATTTGATATATGTAAATATAGTTTCCTATATGCTAAGCAGTTGAGCAAGTTGTGTTGGAGGGGGGAATATATTAATTACAAGACAGGAGAGGGGTACTCCAGGGCCAGGTTTAGAGACCTGTGTTAGAGAGAGACCCCGGATTCGTAAAAATCAGCCATTTCTGAATTTTGTTTTGAACTAACAGTTGTATCCAACCATTCATTAATCTGTAGCCCATTTTCATGACTGTGGAGCCTGTGTGACCATTCTATTTATTTCCATTTTCATGAATGTGGCAATGTTCAATAAATGTTCATCTTATTAACAATTTAGGTATTAAAAACAACATGTATTTTTAAATCAATTTATTTTTGGTTTTAAGTTTAGACCCGCGTGTGTGAAATGTCCGCCACAGTGTACATACAAACCCCTGAATGTGAGCTGTTACTATGGGAACAAACCGCGCATTAATATAAACCTAGCTTATGTTCCCATCGGAACTACTTTTCAAGAGTTCAAACACGCGTACTGGTTTAGCCATTATGTGTGTCAGGTCGCCATTTTTGTAACACGAACGTTTCTGTTGACTACAGTTCCCAGCAGGCTTTGCGTCAGCAGCGCTCCCCCTGCAGGGCGGCCCCGTGGCTCCGCGTCAGCGTTGCGCAGGTTGGGTTTGAACCGAAAGCGGAGTGACCTTCCCGGGCTAGGAGCAGTGCAGGAGGCAGTTGTGTAGGAGACTGAGGCAGCAGACTAATGTCCGCACTCCAGTCCACAACTCTGGCTACAGATATGAACAACCTACCTGGAGATGAAATTGGGTGAGTTTGCTTGAAATATAGTTTCTATTAAAATATATATAAATAAAATATTACACACTCTGAGGCGACCTGCGCAGTGAGTGATCGCGAGGATAACGCTCGCGCTATGTTAGCTCACAGTTACCACCAACTGTCATTCCGGAGCTAGCTCTCTCAGGCTGTTAGCAACCGGCTTACCTGTCGGTAAGGTGACCGAAATAAAGTGTTTTTTATTTTTAAAAAGTCGCAGTTTGTTTACATTTTAACCGAGTTTAATGTCGGTTGCTCATAAGAGCGGCTCATTCATAACTCGTCGTATTTGAAACTCTTTAAAGCTAATGAGACGTTAGC
This sequence comes from Clarias macrocephalus, assembly GCA_011419295.1. NCBI lineage: Eukaryota > Metazoa > Chordata > Actinopteri > Siluriformes > Clariidae > Clarias > Clarias macrocephalus. Next base: position 18,068 of record JAAGKR010004432.1, on the reverse strand, counting down.
TCGTGTTAGCAGGTTAATTAGCCAGGTGGGTAACGTAACATTAGATCAATATTGACTCTCAGCGTTGGGTTAGATGACTAAACTTACAGCGAGTCGTATAACTCGGTATTTTCATTTAATCCGAGCATGGTGTTACACAAATTAATCTCGTTCGTTTTTGTTCGTTCATAAACGTGTGTTTTAATAATGTTTAGTCGTGCCATGGCCGGGTTTGTTGATAAGTCGTGTGTGAATAACGAGCTGTTTCTTCGAAGAGGCAGCTGAGAGACAAGCTGCAGCTCTATGATAAACCCAACAAAAAGTGACACAACAAGTCAGCCAAAGTGATAGTGATGGCTTGCTAGCTGAATGAAAATAACGACCTGATTTTTCTTTTTTTTTTTTTTTTTTTTGGGGGGGGG
>JAAGKR010004432.1:0-17647 GCA_011419295.1 Clarias macrocephalus | reverse complement strand
GACCTTATTTTTCTTTTTTTTTTTTTTTTTATCCCCCCCCCCCCCCCTTACACTTTTTCTTTAGTTCTTGCATTCACTGTTTTTCACATCCACTTGTCTTACAGGAAGCTGTTTGTGGGTGGATTAGATTGGAGTACAACTCAAGGTAAGTACGACTTAATATCTTGATTTTTTTCACCGTGAATACAAAGGACAGTAATACACAACCTGCACTACGTAAAAATACTTTAGTTGTTTAGATTTCCCTCAAATAGTTTTGCAGCAGAAGGAACAATAGAGATTGGATCTGTTTATATTTATAACAGCAAGCGACTGATTTATCTGTCTTTTAAAACACCCTGCGTGCATACACGATTTCTTCTTTCAAACACTACTCGTATTCTGTAGTTTTCATTCTGGTGTTGCTGGTTTTCCCAAAAATTTCAGATTATTCACTAATTCTCCCATCATCTCTGATTTTCATTGTCCTCCATGGTTATGTTGTGAAGAACGGCAATGAAAATACTGATGTTTCTTAAGCGCATACATGTAGGAAAATAAGCTGCACAGAATTTTCTATCATTTATATATCACATTTGGGTAGGTATCTGATCTGGGACCAAAATACACTGATGTGTCACGTTAGGGTGTGAACATGTGAAATATGAAAGTAATGCCGCTTGTACTGCAAGAACTTATTTTATATATGTAAATATAGTTTCCTATATGCTAAGCAGTTGAGCAAGTTGTGTTGGAGGAGGGAATATATTAATTGCAAGACAGTAGAGGGGTACTCCAGAGAGCCTACAGCATGGCCTAAAAGCCTGGATTCGTAAAGATCAGGAGCCGTTTCTTTAAGAATTTTGTTTTGGATACATAAGAACAAGTTCCGTTTGACCTACTATTTAGAATTTCTTAACATACTCTATAATGTTTAAGTTGTTTAAATCTTCCTGTTCTTATTAAAACATGGATAATGTGTCTGATAGTATTCAGTCATGTAAACTGCAATATAGTGTGAGAATATTACTTGGTTGTCCTGTGGGAATTACAGAAAAGAACCTAACATTATTAGTGGGTGAATGACAGCCTAGCAAATTAAGCATTTCTTAAATATTAAAGAAGTTGAATTGCCCTTGCAGATTATTATGCGAGTCCATGAATGCGCTAGTGTTCTAAGACTCCCAGGCTGCAAGTGTCTGAGAGTGAGTGAAGGAGAATATGTGCACTCTTATTGCACCTGAGTACACCTATAGCATGATGGGGGTTTTGAATTATCTGCTTGCTGCACTAGTTCTTTGGCTAGGACATAGTGAAAAATGCTGCATAAAAATTGGGTGAATAGCAAGTTAAAGTAGTGCAAGTATGGACGCCCCGGTATTTTATAAGCTTTAATAGTCTATGACGTTTGGATTGTTGCTTTTGATTTGGAAATGAAATGCAGCTTTTTTAGAGACTGTTTTTTTGCTGTTTAGATGCAGATTTGTGAATCATTTTAAATAATATTGATAAAAAATCCTTGGGTGTGAGTATGTCAGTCAGAGGTTGAAGGAAATGTATAACTCTTACATCATTTCTTTATCATTTAATAGTTTAATTCGATTTTTAAGCTCTAAATATTTCCTGCATGCTCTGACAGATATGTCATATTTTGTTTATAGTCGGAGTGCTCTGTTGCTAGCAATAACATATCCCTCTCCGTTTAAGACACACCTTGCTCATTACAGTCGCTCACTACATTAAGCAAATGGAGCAAACTCCTCATTGTTTTACACTGTTGCCTGGCAAAATGCAGTTTGAGAAACTTTAGTGCTGGATCCACAATGACTAAAAAGTTATCCAAACCAGTGACCCTTGTGTGATTTTTATTTTTATTTTTTCCACTCCAAACACACACACAACCATGAATCGCATAAGTGCATACCAGATGTTTTATAATATGCTTTCTAATTTTTATGCATTTTTAAAACTTCTACATAAAGTTGATTGCTTTGCACTGTCTATGATGCTTTTTTAACTCATGTATTGTGCTGCACACTTTACATGCTTTCATTTTACATGCTGCTGTAATAAAATTTCCCATCAGGGAAAAGTAATGTACATCTTATTTATTGGTAGTATTAGATTTTTTATTTTATTTCAGAGCTTTGCCACATAATTTAAACCACTGACATTGTGTTAAAATGAAACTGCAAAGTTAAAAAGTTAATTTCTTAAAAGAAATGCATAGTTTGCTAAACGCAATATTAATCTACTTATTTATAGCAGGCAGTTATTCTTACATCTGTAATTACTATCAGCACTAGTTGCTTTCCATCATCACCACCACAATGATGAAATTTGGCAGTATGTCAAATACCCAGCTTTGATAACCATCCATATAGGCATGTAAACATGGTTTACAAAATAGACTGAGATAAAAATGTCTCTTTTTTATAGTAACAAAGAATATAATTTATTTGTTTAAGTTGCTGTTGTAAACAGCATTTTCCATTACATCTTATTCGCTTCCTCTTTTTAGAGACTTTACGAAATTACTTCTCCCAATATGGTGAGGTTGTGGACTGCGTCATCATGAAGGACAAAAGCACAAATCAGTCCAGGGGCTTCGGCTTTGTGAAGTTTAAGGATCCGAACTGCGTTCGAACCGTACTGGACACCAAGCCTCATAACCTTGACGGTAGAAACGTAAGAACTAAGCATCTTCTTCACTTCAGCCAGAATCAGTGTTAATTTATTACCACATATATTTCCAATGATACCAAATAATAATTAAGGCTGAGCTCAGTAAGTGAAAATTGAAGGACAGTTGAGGTTTAAATCTCTGCTCCCACAGATTGACCCTAAGCCATGCACTCCAAGAGGAATGCAGCCAGAGAAGACAAGAGCCAAAGATGGCTGGGTAAGTACTGTGATACTCTTTTGCAAGCGTGAACATTCTAATTCAGACTTTGTAGTACAGATGTTATGCTGATATTGACAGAATTTAAAGTAAATACTGAAAAATAAATATGCTTTTCAGTACCTGCAGGATTTCTCTAAAATGTTTGATACAGTACCTTTTGAATGAAAGTCTGACTGTAAGCTTGTGACTGAATGGAATAGAGTTAGAGTTTTTTTTTATTGCTCTCCCTGTTAACTATGGTTATTTTATATGTTTTAGAAAGGAGGTAAAAGTGACAGCAATAAATCCAAGAAGATATTTGTTGGTGGAATTCCACACAACTGCGGTGAACCCGAACTCAGGGACTATTTTAACAGATTTGGAGTGGTAAGATTTGGATCTGGGTTCTTGGATATCTTTGTTTTTTTTCCATAGGTACAGTAAAATGGTCTAATGATCATGATAAAATTATGATTTTGTTTTTACTAGGTTTTAACTGTAGAGATTATTTCTTGCAGGTGTGTTGTTGAATTTAGATCAGCCTTTAAGCGGTCACTTTGTTCAGACACTGACTCACTTGTCATGCGTTTTCTCCTTGAAGGTCACAGAAGTGGTAATGATCTATGATGCAGAGAAACAGAGACCCCGAGGTAAAAGCTGATCTAGTTCTGTTCCCAATACGTCTATCTTCATACTCATGACAAACTATTCTGACCCAAAGAGGGAGGGTGGTGGTTGAAAATCTGGCTCGCTGTCCTTCTGCAGAGCTCATTCTGGTCTCATTTCTAACTCCCATGTCTCTCCAATGTAGACTTTGGCCTGTTGCATAAAAGCTCCTGCATTTAGAAAATTCAAAACCACAGCACATACAGGGGAAGACATAGGCATTGTGGACAAATCACAGAATCAGCTTTTAATGCATTTGCCTGTTGATTAGAAAGTCTGTGCAGTATTACCGTACCGGTATTTCCAGTATTACCAGCATTATCAAACCATTGTGTAATGGTTATCAGCATTACCAAACTGTTCACACACAAATGAAAGGAACCCCTCTTCCCTACTGGAAGATAAGGTTGATTATTTCATATAACAGCTGGCAGTTAAACAGAATGCAGGTGACAAAAAGTGAAGCAGACAAGTGCACAGGAGCATAAAGTGTTTTTCCTTAGTGTAACATAATTTTAACAAGGTTCTACAGGAAAATTGTTAGAATGCATTTTGATGTCAAATGACATCATACAGAACACAAATATTGGGATTAAATATTGACAATGATAAAAGTGAACACAAAATAATTTTAAACATTGAGGTCTTTCCTGTAATAGGGAAACAAAGCACTGCAAATTATTGTATGTTGCTTCAGTTTCAGTGGATCATATTTTCTTTTGCTTCCATGCGTATTGTGTTTGTGTGTTGAGTTGTTTCCTCATCTTTTGCTTCATGCAAAATGCATAGGTCTCTTTGAGGTTACATGAATAGTTTGTCATTGGATGTTGTAGTTATATTGAGCTTTGTTTTTTATTAACTATATACACTAAATAGTTTTTTTTTATTATATTTATCTGCTATTTTTAATAATGAGTTTTTAGTTATCTATACACATATAGTAAAATAAGTCCTGTCTTTATTTTTTTGTTTTTTATACATTCTCCTTGTGAACTGTTGGATTGTAATTAACTGTGTTTCCTAAGATGTGTTTTTTTTTTTCCTTCAGGGGATTGTGTTGACAGTGGCACCACACTGATAAAAGTAAAAAAAAAAAGATGTGTGTAATGTGTTTCAGTATCAGGTTGGCAAGTGTAGCCAGAATTCCTGTGTAAAGCTTCACTGTGAGATAAAAAGATATACCTTGTTTATTTCAATGATGTGGGATTTGATGTATTAGAAAGTTCTGAGGGTAGTTTTTGTTTCACAGGGGCGGATAACCAGCTGGAGTTGTGCAAGGAAAATACTTTAAATGAAAAATTGTATTTAATTTCATATGAACACTCTCCCTTTCTTATCTGAATACATGATGTGTTTCAGAAAGCTGAAACTTTCCAGATGGTTGTTCCAGTGCAGGAACTTGACGAAAGAGAGAGAACTTAGAGGACTTGCTTTCTGTTTTAAAACGTTAATGATTTTAAATAGCTTAGGTGCAGGTCAGATGTATTATTAGTGTTCATTTAAACTGATGAGGTTTCTGTATAGTATCAGAAATCTCAAATTCCCACCTGGGTCTTAGAAGCTGCTTAATTAGAATCGGGTTAGATCCCAGAGTGGAGGGATTCTCACAACCCAGTTCTGTTGCACAGTTATTTGATCACTATAAACTAGTTCATACAGTAGTGCTGGTGCTGCAGAAGACCAGCTCACCCGCTGTTTTATATGGTTCATTCTCTGTTTTATCATTAGAATGACCCTGAAAGTAGGGACTTGGTTGTCTTTCTGTGCAGCAGTTTCAAGTAGATTAATGTCCTTAGTTGAACTTTTTTCCCTTCTAAGCAAACAGTGTGTGGCTGCTTTCACAACTGGTTCAGAAAATAAAAGGGAAAGCAGAAACTTTGGTTACACCTCATGTGATTCTGGTCATGTGCAGACTCTTAGCAGATAGCTAGCTACCTTTTTATCTGTGTGGTGCTTTTTATAGCTGTGTTGTAAACTGCTGTTCTCTTAGCTTGTCCAAAATACTCTTATTTTTGGGAAGGCTTTGAGAATTTTTATATTCATCATTATTAAGTGTTAATGATTGTGGCTGCTGTCAGCATTTGTTGTACATTTTATACAAAAATATAACAAGGAGACATTAAAGGGGTTTGGATGATAAATTTCAAAAGTGGAGAAATTTTTTTTAAAAAGTAAACAAATGTTTTTTATTTAAGATTTTAATGTGTCAATTTGATTTATCTGTTAATACAGAATGTGTATCGACTTCAAATGCATCATCAATAATCATTGGTTGGTTAAACATTACATTGATTTGTTTAATTCTTTAATGCATAAATTAATAACAGTATTAATTCTTTTTAAAGGTGAGATTGCAGCTTATATTTGCCGACCTTTGCTTGTGTCGCAGACTGCAGCATAATCCAAACCCCCCCCAGTGTCACCTTGGTCAACTCCCCTTCCCCTGTTTTTCACCTTGTTCTGTCCCAACACCCTGCTACTTTGATTCACTTTTGGTCGTTGGCTAGGTTTTGGATTTATTACTTTCGAGGCCGAACAATCAGTGGACCAGGCTGTCAACATGCATTTTCACGACATCATGGGCAAAAAAGTGTGTAGTTGTAGTTTTATTTTACCCTAAGTAAGAAACTGAAGCTTGGGTGACCAACAGTGTTACTTTCTTACGGAGTTATGAACTCCAATTTAAGCTTTTTATAACCGACATGCTCAAAAATACTATAACAGCCATTACAACTTCAGCCTAAATGTTTAAAAACAAACAAAAAATGCTTTTGACAGTAAATCATTGATAGTCACCCAAGGTTTGGTTTACTTGGACTGCTCCTTTGGGTGTTTTATGCTGGTAATTCATTGTAGTGGTATCCAGGTTTTTGTACCTAGTAAGTTATTTTTTGTAGTCATATAGCACTTTAAATTTAATCTGTTTTCACCTAAAGGACTGGTCAATGTCATTTTCATATTTTATTATTTATTTCATTTTTGCCAGGTCACTTATAGTTTGAGTTCTTGGGAAAAACCCACAAAGCAAAACCTCAATTAAGTGACCTCAGTTAGAATCTCCATACTGTGTCAATTTTTATTATTATTATTAAAAAAAAGTTTGCTTAGTTTAGTTTTAGATTTGTATTTTATAGTTATATTGCTTAGGACAATATAGATAAATAGTCATTCATTTTAAGTCTTCAAATTTGGTAATAAGTTGGAGGAGTACTGGCTCAGCTTTAAATTCATGAATTGTTTATTCATTCTTCTTACTGGTGAATGTGTCTTACTCAATAGTCTGAATTTGCCACAGGCATTTTTCTGTCCTGTGCTAGCACGGTGCGCTGATTCAAAGTGATGAACCACTTTCGTGACGATGGTTTTACTTCCTTTAAAGGCTGTGTTGCTGTCCTACATTGTATTTATTTTTTCTCATGTGCTAATCTCCCCTTGACTCTGTCCTGTTTTCCTGAAGGAAACAGGTTCTCCAATACCTAGGCCATTGTTCTTGATGTGACATTATTGCAACAGGGTTTTTGGGGAGGTGGGGCTATACGTTGTAAAATTAGAAACTGGAACATATCAAACTGTTCTGCAATTCCCAGCTCTGGAGCCGGGCGCCACAATTTCAAGTCCTTCCTCGCATCGTGCTGAGCCCCGAAGCCCGCGGGAGAGGGCCTAGGTAGTTGTGCGGCGGGGCTCAGACTATTCGCTCAAACTGGCATCTAATTGGGTCAACAAAGAGAGAAGAAGGAAGGCAAAAAAGGAGGTCACTGTGTTTTATACTGCAGAAAGCAAGTAAAAAAAAAAAAAAAGTCATGCCTTGCTCTTGATTCAAGGTGACCCCAATAACTCAACCCATTTAGCAGCCAGTCTATTTCAGGCTTACCCCTTTTACTAAGGCTGCTGGTACACCTATGGTTAGGTACTGAAAATGATGAGAGAAACTTTCAGCTCTGATACTACAGCTATGATGGATTGGATGATTAGATGTATGAATAAAGAAATAGTTTGAACCTCTTTCAGTTTTAAATAGTTTTATAAATAAAAAGGGTTTCAATTGCTTTATTTCTTCCCATATTTGACACAGTATGAAGATTCACATCTTATTAGATCTATGACACCATTATTCTCTGCATGATTATTATTTTTACAGTTAGATCTAAAACTACTGTTCTCATATTTCTACTTCAAATTGATCTAAATTGAGGTTCTTAAATGCATTAGCAAGGTAAGTCTGGACTTTCTATCATAGTTTTTTTATCCATTTAAAAGGGATAAGATACCAACAGAAATGCAAGGAAGATGTTTCTCAGGTACGCTTGTTTAAAAAGCTCTTTAGGCTGTGTTTGTGCCATTTTCATAAAACAATTCCTGTACTCTTTACATTAATTTTAAAAGCTGTGTCTAAGTGCACTTCATTCAAAAGTACCTTAGAAACATTGCTTCAGCATTATGTAGAATAAGAAGCCTAGAATTAATTTTTCTAACTTATAAAATATTGTATTACATCTAAGTAAAATTACCTCAGTTGAATTGCAGGATTAGTAATTGATGGGGTGAAGAATGCACATTGGTTGCTGATTTCTGCCTTTTCACGCCCTTCTGGTCTTGTCCTTTGTCCAGGTTGAAGTGAAAAAGGCTGAGCCTCGGGACAACAAAGCTCCTGGCCCTGGGCAGCTAGGAGCCAATCAGTGGGGACCTAGAGCCATCTTAAGTGCGGCCAATGGCTGGGCCGCACAGCCTGCTCAGAGCTGGCAGCAGAGCTATGGCCCTCAGGGTGAGTGAGGCTGACTAAGTCTCCCTCCAGGAACATGACATTCTAGCGTGAAAACGACACCAGAAGTGCCAACCGCTATCTGAGCCTCAGTTTACATTCTTTTTGCCGGCACTGTCTGCACCATCTGTTCAAAAAATAAAACAAAAGTGTGTTTGTCAAAAATTAAAGTGCAACTATTTTCACATATAGTCTATATGAAGCAGAAAAGAGTTTACACAGTGCTAGTTGAATAATTATTCATTTATTGTACATTTTTGTAGTGTAAAATACTTTTTTCTTTCTAACAGGTGTTTGGGTGTCCACAGGGCAACCATTAGGTAGGTTATATTATTTGATCTAATTTTTAGACAGGCCTTATTTTGTGAGACAAAATGGCTAACTAGGGAGGTGGTCTCTAATCTTTGACTGTCCTTGATTCCTCAGGGGGATATGGTCCTCCTTTGCCAGCAGGTCGAGGTGCTGCCCAACCACCCTCGCCCTTTAATGCATTCCTAGTTACGGCACCCCCGCCAGGAGGATTTGGGGCACCTCAGGGATATCCACAGCAGGGCTACAGCACACCTCCTCAATTTGGTGAGTCATAAACACATCTGCCTCTGTGTACTTTTTTTTTTTTTTTTTTGGGTAGGTATGCATAGTGAGTGCTTTATGTATTTGCTGGCCCTGGTCCTCCATTCATTCATCTTAGGTAAGTGCTTTATCCTGGTTGGGTTGTGGTGGATGTGAAGCCTATTCCAGGAACACTGGGTATAGGATAGTCCAGAGGTGGGAATATCCCATTTTATTTTATAAGCCTTGGCACCACATGTGCGAGCACACACTCACACATTCATTTACACCAAGCGGCAATTTGAAGTCTGTCTTATCTATGATCATGTTTCTGTCAAATGTGAGACGGCAATGATACCACCCTCAACGCTATCTATTTAAAATGTAAAAATGGCTCCTTTACAATAATTGCAATAAGGAAATGATTAAGGTAACCACACTGCTGAGGGAGTTGTTCAGGTCAGTTATATTTCTTATTGATATTTATTTTTAATATTTCTTATTCTTGCAGTGTAAGGTGAGAGTAGAAATGCCTTTTATATACTCTTTCATGTTCATTTAATGCCATGTGTTGCTCCATTTAAATAATGCACTTGCTTTTAATTCTTTGTAACCCATTTTTAAAAATGTTTTTTTGTTTTTCCAGGTTATAGTTTTGGCACGCCGCAAGGTGACCAGTTTGTACCCCAAGGAATGCCTCCACCTCCTACTACTCCTGGAGCTGGGCCTCTCAGCTTTGCCCCTGCTACCACCCCTACTCAGGACATGAGCAAAGCCCCACCAGCACAGCCTGACTTCTCTTATAGCCAGTACGGTGAGTAAAGGGTCACCTCAGCGTGGTCACCTGCTCCTCTGTTACTGCCGATTGGATCCATTTTCTAAGCCACCGTAGTTCTAGCCCATTACAATGATCACACAAGCAAGAGCTTGCTCTCTATACCACATGGCTGAACTGGCATGATGGCATCACGCTCAAACAAGCCCGCATACAAATCTGATGATCCTACAGATGCCACCACAAATATATCAATATATAATACTAAATAATATGAATAAGTTATTTTGTATTAGTCTGTGTGAAGTATGCTGATGTAGAATGATAATCTGATATATGTTTGAATTAGATCATCCTGTGTTGCATTGTTGCTTTTTGGATAACATGAGATTTAATGTAGATAGGCTTAAGGAGGTGTCAAATACTGCCACTTAAATTGACATTAGGTTTTTAAATGCTTCATTCATTTTATTATTGACTTTAGTATTGATATAAAAAGAGTAACAGAGTCTCAATGAAATGTTTATTAGTATGCAAAGATAATATTTAAATGAAGGATTATGTAACTGCTCTAGGTCACTCCTTATTTTTCAGATCATTAGTTCCAGGAATTGATAATTATAATAATACAATGCAATTATTTATCATTCGTAATTAATAATAGCAATTATGATTTTTATTTGCTTTTGTGCAAAATAAAAATCATTTTGCACAAAAGCAATGTGCATCATTGTACCGATATAGTTTCTTTGGCATAGTTTTTTTTTTTTTTTAGACTTTTATTTTATAATTCTTCAGATACCTGTAGGTCAGAAAATGTGTCTAAACAGCAGCCTTAATATTAACAATAATATGAGGATGAGTCAAACATGACCTGCACTCTGACTGTAGAATTTACTATTAACTTTTAGAAAAGTTCCTATTCTTCTTGCTTTTCAATACACTGTCTATCTGTCAACAAGTTACAAGCCACAATTGCACCGCTGTCTTCACTTCTTTATCAAAAGTGAATATTTGTCCTCGTAGGGCTGCTTTCAGTGGCCCAAACATGTGAAAGTCAGATGGAGCATGATCGGGACTGTAGGGAGGATGCTTTAACACCTCAAAATAATTTTTTTGCAAAGTGTCAACAATGAGGGCAGAAGTGTACATTGTCATGTCAGATTAAAACGCCCTTGGACAGTGGTCCTCAGCAGATTAACCTGGAGTAATGAGCTGTAACAGGCGCTCTTGTTTGTTGAACGTTTTTCCCTGATGATGCCAGGAGTGGCCCTTGAGAATCCTAGAAAACTGTAAGCATCAATTTTCCAGCTAATGGTTGACTTTTTTTTTTTTGAGGATCTTTCCGTTCCATATTCTGCCGTTTACTCTCAGACACAGAGTGATGAACCAGTAATAATTCTCTTTAAGAAACGTTTACCTTGCTTAGTGTATCGGTCTAAATTTTGCTTGCTAATATCCAAATGATTCTGTTTATGCTTTTCTGTGAGTCTGCACTAGATACACCTTCAGACCACAGAAAAACTAATCGCTGCACGCTGCTCTTCTTTCGTGCAAATCACAAGTGAGACATCAATTTTTGCTCGAACCGCAGTTACAAATGAACTGATGTGACACGTTCACACCTGCACAGCAATGACTGGGGAGACGGTAGTTTTGAACGGAAACGCTGATAAGACAGCGCGGCCAACAGAGGTTTTAATATAACCGGAGTGCGGATCATTTTTGACTCACCCTCATACACTCATCTGTATACAATTTAACAGTTTCCCTAATATACTGTACATAATTGAACGCTTTTCAGAAATATTCCCGTTGCTCAAAACCTGGCAAGAACATAGCAGAGACTCAACATTGTAGGATATGTAGACTCTCTACATATCACACAATCCAATCAGTGCCCTGTGTGTATGTGTGCCTGTGAAATCCCAGAAGTTAAATGTTGTGCACTGGCATTGACCCGTACCTCATTAGCTGACTGAACCAGAGTCGGTCAGTGCAGCAGTGTTGCCCTCACCTGGCTCAGTGTGTCATGCTTATGCTTTGCTTCCATCCATCATTACCATTACAAGTGGCTGCCTTTAAGATAAAACAGTTTAAAGGCAGCAAAAGAACAATCCACTCACCTTCTCAATTTATTATCTTTAGAAGTGTCAGAGCAGCGTAATCTTTTATTTTTTGTAGAAAAGCAGTTGTATAAGAAGCTCTCCCCAGAGCTAGTATCAAAGGTAGGCTCTCTCTGGGTTTAGTCAACCTGGTCTCCTCATCTCCCTGCTAGGCTTGGGTAACTATCCTCAGGACCCCTCTGCCTACGGACCAACGCGTCCTTCTCACAGTTATGGTCAGGATGAGCAGGGATATAGCGCAGGTAGGTGGGAGCTACTGCATTTTACAACCACCCAATAAAAACAGCTGATACAACCGTATACAGACTCATACAGAGATTTCAGTGATAGTTTTTTCCCCCCTTTTCCTACATGCATTTTACATACGCTTTAGTTTGTGCACATACTGTATGTATATGTTGTATATATAATGTACATGCAATATACATACAGTTCATTTCTCCATATGGTATACTAAATACAGCTACACAGCATTTCTACAAAAACACTGCTCCTCTCCCTGTATTTGTAAATTGTTTTTAATTGGCTACAAATATCATTAAACTCTTCTTTAAATGCCTAATGTTTTGTGAAACAGTAGCTGTAGTTTACTATACAAAGACAGTATTCTTATCTTATTTCTCTTTCTTTGTCTCTGCATTGCTTTGCTGGCAAAAGGATGATCTAATTATAACAGAATGTGTAGACCTGTACGTTTCTGCATTTTGCGCTCCTTTGTTTCATGCAACATTTGTAGCCCACTTGACGATGAATGTATTTTTCAGATGAATCAATGTGTTGGAAATTAAAAGGAAAGTGCTAGCAATCTATAGATCTTTATCCATTTTCCTTATTTGTGAAGGGGAAAAATTGTCTAATCTGTTGTCATGCTTGAACCACTGTAAAATTTAATGGGAAATGTTTTAAAAAGATCTATTGTGCAAGCATTTCTTTTTAACGTGTCCTCGAATAGCTTTGCTCTGAATATATTTTCATTACTTTGTCTTTTCTCTTCTGTTTTAGTAGTGGCATAGGAAGTTTAGTGTCTTGCTGATAAAATCTGTATTTTATTAAAGGCTGATGTTAAAAAGGGCATCTCTTCTAAAGGCCAGTCTCTTTATTCTTCAGGAACTTCCATCGTTGTTATGACTTATTTCTCCAATGCTATAGATTTATTATTGTATTTATTCTTTTTGTTGAAACAGGTTATGGGCAGGATCTGAGTGGCTTTGGACATAGCTTTGCCGACCCTAGCCAGCAGACTGCCTCATATGGTGCCCCTTCTGCACAGCCTACGTCAGCACCACAGCCCACAGCGAGTACTTTTGGTCGTGGACAAAACCACAATGTCCAGGGCTTCCATCCTTACCGGCGCTGACCATTCCCTTCTGACTTCCTCAATGCAATACAAACCGTCAGGGAATTGATGTTCTGATCACACATGCCACTGGATTGTGAGCTCGATGAACATTACAAATGTAACTGGAGGGTGTTTGTGTGTGTGTGTGTGTGTGAGAGTGTAAATTATGAACAGGGACTAACTATACTCCTTTATGAGGAGGCCACATTTCTTGTGTATTTTCTAGTAGGGCAGCGCCATTTAGCAATAGATTTTCTTGATTGGTGAAACATCAGCACAGAAACCATGTCAGTCAGCGGAATGACAGGGTCTCCCATTTCCTCAGCTTTAATTCTGTTAGGGTGAAAAATAGTTTATTTTGAATTTTGTGGATTTTTGTTTACTATCTGAGCCTTTGACCATTTTATTTAAAAGTTGTTTGAAATAGAAATTACAAATATGTATTATGAACCTGAACTGTGCAATTTTTTAAAAGGATTTTGTACTGTTAAATGTGCGCTTTTCTTGTTTTTATTTAAGGATGTAGTGGATTCCCTCAGGTGGCTGTTTTAGTGCACTTTGCACTTATGCAAAAAAGAGAGAAATTTTATTTGAAATAAATGATTTAAAGATACATATAAATCGGTGTCTTAATACTTTACATTTCACAATATGCTGCACAATATGTTTTATGAAAATGGATATTTGGGGGAAATGTTAATGCATAATATTCAGTCTCTTTTGAAAGTGCTGGAATAGCATGGCAATATTTCCTGATTCTTTTGCATCTAGATGTATTTTTAAAAAATAGCACCTTTTTATTGCAGAACACCTAATTTTAAGATGAGCAAAAGTAGAGGTACAGATAGTTCTAAAATAGAAAACATTAAATGTTTGGTTACATACACATGAATGTCTTGCGTGCCATGATAGCAGCATCCCCGTGACCCTCTTTCATCTCCAAACTGTTTTATTCCTCTTTTGTGATTCTTCTCCAGGCCTGTTTTGCAGCTTGTTTTAATTGGGTATTGTATATTTCTCTGTAAATTGGCAGACGATGTTTCAGTAGACTTCTGGATATATTCTGCTGCCACAATCATGACATTAGAGATCCATCATCAATAAAGATCTGTGAGCCTGTTCCAGGAGCAGCCATACAAGGCCATGACATAACCTTGACTGCTTTTGACTGATGAGCTTATATGTTGTAGATCATGAACAGATCCTTTCTTTCTTCACACTTTGGCCTTTCCTTAGTCTGGTAGAGCTTAGATCTAATCTTGGATCCAAAACTTTTATGGCTCATCAGTGTATTCTAATCTGACTTTCAGATTTTGCTGATGAGTGGTTTGCATCTTGTGTTAATGTCTTTGTGTCTGCTTTATAAACCCTTGTTCCAATGCTGGGTTGTTTTACTTTCACCACTGCCCTGCGGACTACCAGGTGTAGCTTTGTGACTCTGTCACCTTTGCCGTAGTTTTTCTCGGTTGACCTATGGCTATATGAGTTTTCATCTTTTCCTTTTTTGTCAGCTTCAAAATAACTTGCTTTATCCCTCTGGTCTTCATGTTAGTTTATCCTTTTTACTGATGCTTGTAGTATTTGCAGGTGAAACCCAGGGCTGAAACCATGAGTAGAGCTTACAGGACAACATGCTATATTAGTTGTTTATTCCAGTATTCGTTCAAAAGTGGATCAGGGGGAAAGTCTGGAACTAAACCAGAGGGAAGGTTTGTAGCAGGTTGATAAAGCTCTGTTGTCTATTAGAATGCATTAAAGAAAGACAATTTAGCGTGAACATTAAGAGGCAGTCAATCAGTAATGTTCAGGAATGTTTTTTTTTTGGGTGGGGGCGGGGGGGGTAATATATTTATTGCCTCACAATATGACAAACATTGATGATTACACCGCCTGCTGTTACATTCTTTGAGGAACACCTGTGACCCACCGGCAGCAGGCCAAGCAGAATTTCTGTTTTAGCTGTCAGAAATATATGACCAGTGCTAACAGGTTATATTTAATATAATTAAAGAAGTTTTCTTAATTTGAAAGGCCCCAAAACAAACCCTTTGCCTTGAGGCTCTGTTGGGTCTGTTCTACGTGTTTTTAATATTTCCTTATTTTTGTCTGTTCTGCAACCTAAAATAATATTTTCTTAGTGTGGTGTCTCAGTGGTGACTGGCATCCGGTGTAAAACCTGTTACGTTCACAATGAGAATAAGACAATAAACAGTACAGAGGATAACATATATGTTGACGTATACACACACTGAGCACTTGATTATAAAAACCTGTACACCTCCACCGAAAGTTCAATGCGATACGAGGCAGAAGGTTTGCATAATGTTCACAGAACAGTGTAAAAATATGATTTCAGTTATTTTGCTTGTGGTGTGATTGTTGGTAGCAGATTGGGTGGTTGGGTATTTCTATAACTGCTGATCTTCAGGGATTTTCACACATAAAACAGTGTATATAGAGTTCACTCAGAATGGTGCAATAAAGAAGAAACATCCAGGAAGCAGCAGTTCTATGGGCGGAAATGCCTTGACAACAGGTCAAGGTCAACAGAGAATGGCCAGACTGATTTAAGCTGACTGAAAAGCTACAACAACTCAGATATCCCCTCTGTACAATTTTGGCAGGCAGAAAGCATATCAGAATGCAAAACACTACTTAAAGCTTAAAGTAGATGAGCTACAACAGCAGAAGACCACATCGGGTTCCACGATTTACCATCTGTTACTGGCTACTTCTAGTATGAAAATACAGCTCCACAAAGCAAGTCATCTCAAACTGGGGTCATGAACATGACAATGAGTTCAGTGTTTTTCAGTGACCCCACTCACCCCGTAGTACCAGCATGTGAATTTAGAATCAGAGATCGTCTATACTGCTTTGTCCTGTATACAGGGTCACGGGGGCCTGGAGCCTATCCCAAGAGACGTAAGGCACGAGGCAGGGTACACTCTGAATGGGGTGCCAATCCATCACAGGGCACACGCACAGAATCGGAGATTCAAAGCATAAATAAAAAACCTTTGTGGGAGCTATGTAGTGCAGTCATGTCAATATCCAGCAAAATCTCAAAGAAAAGTTTCAAAAATCTTGTAGAATCCATAACATGAAGAACTGACGCTGTTCTGAGAGTGAAGGGAAGCCCTACCAAATACTGTATTAGTAGTAGTGTTCCTAATTAAGTGACCAGTGACTTTATTTGTATTTAGCTATACACTGATCACTCATAACATTAAGATTATTAATTATACACCAGTAAACTAGTGACAGGATCATGGGCACCCAAAGCCCCCCTTACCTGCAGGGTCCAAAGGCCAGCCTGACTGGTCCGGTCCCACCGAAAAAGACAATGCTCCCAACCCTAACCCAGCATACATGGGGCCTAGCAGGTAAAGAACCCAAGACCACCGTCCCAGCCCCCAAATTCCCCAGATCTCCATCCAATCTAGCACCTATGGGATACACATATAATATAATATAATATAATATAATATAATATAATATAATATAATATAATATAATATAATTAATATAATTAATATACATTTTTATTTATTTTAATCAATTAAGTGTTATTAGTATAGCTGGAAATACAACATAGAACATTTTTTCAACAGACAAAAATTTTGTATTGTACAATAATTCTTCACTTTTACTTTGATTATTTCATAAACTATTTCACATTTACTCAAATCAAGTGAATTATTACCACAGCAGCAGTTTGCATTTTTTAACAGCACTTTTAACTATTAAACAGGCAAACAAACATAAAAAAAACACTAATCCACAATGCAGCAGCAGAATCAGTACATCTTTAGGTGGTAGGATCACCTCCACACCACTAGGTGTTGAACTAATGTCTCGAGGGCGCACCAAACCGTTTTTTTTTTCTTTAGCGCGAGGAAACGGCAAGTGCTTCCTTTTCCGGTTTCTCTCTCAAGATGGTAGGTGTTGTTTTATTTCAGTTTTACCGCAATCGAATTGAATCCACAGAAAATCCACTTAAATTTAAGGCGCTTGTTGTGGTTTGGGTTTATATTCGCTTAGCTGTGTTGTTTTGTGGTATTATTTGTAAAGTTTAAGTTTGATTCATGTGGATATTTTTGCTAGCGCGTAGAGTCCTGGTTCACAGCCCGGATCTGCACTAGGCTGTGTGATAAGGGACGCCAAGCTCATATTAAAATAAATACTTTATTTCGGTTTTTCAAAAGTTGTCAGTTATGGTTTATATGAATTAATATTTAAAATAAGATTAGTATTAGTTTGCTAGTCGGGCCTGTGTTCACACTTCTACACCAGGGTTCTCATTCTATGTATAATGTATTATAGCGACGTTTACGTACAATCTCCATTAGACTGTCGCTTTGCATTTGAAGCTCGTGTTAAATACATTTTTGTGATTACAGGCGGACACAGAGCAGAAGAAGAAGCGTACCTTCAGGAAGTTCACCTACAGAGGAGTCGACCTGGACCAGCTCCTGGACATGTCCTAGTGAGTAGAGGATTTGGACACTTGTCACTTTTAGAAGGAAATCCAGTGTGTTACACGTGTGTACTTTTTTTTTTTTTT
>JAAGKR010004431.1:0-61290 GCA_011419295.1 Clarias macrocephalus | reverse complement strand
AGGTTGGGGGTAGCAGCTGCATCTGCTCAGAGAAAAGGCCGCTTCCACATCACTCCAGAAACAGGGTACTGGACTATTTGTAACAGGCCTAAGTCTCTAAAAGCGGACACTGATCCTCCTACTGAGCTACCAAAATCTGCACCACTTGAGGTGGTTGGAATTTATGTGGACTACAAGGAGGGACAAGTGTCCTTCTATAATGCTAAGAGCAGGTTTCATATCTATACTTTCACACAGACCTTTAGAAAAGTGCTTTTTCCTATTTTTGCTTGTCTGGATGACAACACTGTGCTAAAAATCTGTACATAATGAAAGTTTGGATTTAATGAAAAGCAAGAAGTGACTCTTCAAAGGATCTCCATGTACCACTATTTCCTCATCTCTAAATTTGCATGATGAGTAAAAAAGGAACACATATTATTAAATACTACTACTACTACTACTACTACTAATAATAATAATAATAATAATAATGATAATAATAATAATAATAATAATAATAATAATAATAATAATAATAATAACACAAGTGTTTGAAGTAAATATGTAATCTATATTATTATGTTATTTGAAGTAATTATGTCACACAATAATATTAATTATCAATTTTGAACAATTATGCTAATTAACTAAATGATGAGGTAAAAAGTCAGCTGGACTGTGCTTTTTTCACACAAAACTTCAATTAGTCTTGGCCCTATATTTAATTTAGTTTATAGCAAAACTAATTTTACAGTACATTATATGGCATATAACACATTGGGCATTTCCTTGTCATAATATCTTTCTACCTGTATGTACCTCAGAATTCCTTATAGTTAGCTCATTAAGTGAATATAAGGATTAAGAGCTAGTAAGGATTAGAAGGATTATTAGACCTAAACCTAAGATATTTGATTGCAATATGTAAAATTATGTTGTTGTTGTTGTTGTTTTTTTAACTTACCATGGAAAAAATCTAAACAAACACAACCACAATTGTATAGTTGGTGCACAGTAATCATGTTGTTTTGAGACCTTTGCACTGGTCATAAACATTTTATTTTCCCTTTACTGGAACATAGATTCAAGGTTCACTGCTTCAAGGAACACTTTAATTTCATCATTAACAGAGGAAACAATGGTATGTTACATTCTACTCATATAACATGGCTTTCTTGGTTATTTTGTCAGGTATACAATCAATACAATCAATCTTGCTAAGAATATTTTTTTTATATAGAAAAAAAGGACAGACTCTACAGATGAAAAGTCGTCACCAGACTCTCAGGTAGGAATCACTAAGAACATGTTAAAGCAGAAAATCCAATTAAATTAGTGACATTTATTGTGTTTTATGTCATGGCCAGACTTAAAACCCTATGTCTAGTTTATAAATAGGATTTCTGTTGCTTGCAATTGAAGCTTTGTATAGTCTACTCATTCTGGTATAATTTATTATTAATTATAAAGAGAAAGAAGTTAAGAAAGTAAATTAAGTGAAAGCATTCTTTTTTCCTAAGGAAATGTTTCCTATCTCATGGCAAAGCCTGCCATCAAAATGTACACAAGAAGTCCTAGAACAGGCAACAGCTGTACATTCTGCACCATGGAGTAAGCCTACTCTTAGTAATAATAAGGTAATTTCATTTTCTAAATCTGTTATTAGTTGTGCCTATGAACATACCTAAATGTTTGCTCTTTATTAAATCTTATTTAACTGCAGTGGCATTCACTGGCTTGGTTTATTTTTACCAAGGCATTGGTTAATGGTTTAAACTCACCAGGGAGTGCCACTTATTTCCATAATCATTCCATGATAGAAAAACACACTGGTTTATTTATACACCAAAGTGTACTGTATATATATGGTACTGTCGCCTTACACCGCCAGGGTCCGGGTTCGATCCCCGGCCAGGCTCGATTCCTGTCTCCTTGTGCATGGACTTTGCATGTTCTCCCTGTGCTTGGTGGGTTTCCTCCGGGTACTCCGGTTTCCTCCCACAGTCCAAAGACCTGCAGGTTAGGCTAATTGGCATTCCCAAATTGCTCGTAGTGTGTGAATGAGTGAGTGTGTGTGTGTCTGTGCCCTGCAATGTATTGGCACCCAGTTCAGGGTGTACCCTGCCATGTGGCCTAAGTCTCCTGGGATATGCTCCAGGCCCCCGTGACCCTGAATGCAGGATTAAGCGGTATAGATGATGAGTGAGTGAGTAAGTGAGTGTATATACAGTATATGATAATATATGATATATATGCATGAATCCATCTTTGGGGACTGTTTTGCTCTGTTAAGAATCATGTTATGGTTGGTAATAAAAATAAAACACAGCTCTACTCAGAAACTTTCTCCAAAGAGAAAAACCCATGTAACATTTTTTTATTATTATTAAATTGGTTATAGCTGTTCCTGATATAAAGTAGAATAATTTTTTTATTATCTCTATTTAGGCCCCATAGTATAAAACATCCTGTTTGTCCTAATTTTTTTGTTCTATGCTGTTGTTGTACAGTGCACTATTGTAACACTCCTGTTTTAAATGCAACTCATATCTACTGTAGCCAGACCTCATGCAAATACAAAGCCTGAAGGAATGTTTTCAGCTGCTTACAGACATGGCCAAGGATCTAGAGGAAATCAGCAAGGTACAGGACAATGTCTTAATTATTGAAGTTTATAGATGTTATAAATGCATTTTCATTGTGAAAAGTGTTTGAAACGAAAATATTGTGTGCCCATTTTGACCTGCAGTCAAATAAAACTTCAATGAAAAGTTACAAGAAAAATTCAGAAGAGAACTCTATGCCAGTCGATGTGGAGAGTGGTAAGAGTCTCATTCTGTCATGGGCCAAAGAACTGGACAGGCTTAATATGTCAAGAAGAATGACAAAGGAAAGGTCCTTGAAAGCAGAGGTTACAAAAATGAAGAATGAAGATGTGTGTGATATCTCCCAAGACAGCGAGAGGATCATGAAGTGGGCACAAGAGTTACAGACTGTCACAGAGGTTAGAAATAAAAACTTCCTGGCAAAAATAATGTCTGAATGTAAACCAAAGTACAAATTTTTTTTTTTTTTTTTTTTTTGTGTGTGTGTGTGTGTGTGTGTGTGTGTGTGTGTGTGTGTGTGTGTGTGTGTGTGTGTGTGTGTGTGTGTGTGTACAGGACTTGAGTTTGAAAGATGAAGATTTAAAGCAGATTCTTACTAACCACAGCAAAAGGCACAAAAGTCTAGACGATGTTCTTCCTTTCCTGGAGTTTGTGGCATGGTCTCTTCTCTCACATGACTCTGAGGTGAGATGATATGGCATATAATTCAAAATGCAACTCTGACAGGATATCACAGTTGTATATTAATAATAATATTATTATTAAGGCACGCTTTGTAAAATGTTAGATTTATGTTAGATTTTGCACATCACAGGGATGTGTAAAAGCCACTCCATAATAAACATGCTCAAGGTTGTGCTTGAAAAACATGAAAATCTGCTAAAGTAGCTGATAAGAGAACACTTGCTTCTACTGTAATTACTATTGCATAAGTAGTTGAGTGATAACCTATAAAAGATTAAATAATAAATGTTGTTATTATTATTGCAGGCAATGTTTGCCATTCATCATTAATTGATTATTGATGATCATCAATCACCAATGAATTGATTTGCTATAAGAGGATTTAAAAATACTTCATCATATGCGTTTAATGGAAAATAATTTACTTTGTGGTGGCAACTTTATATCACACCATCTCCTTATGAATTATTATCTTATTGCATTCCAGTCAAGTCTTATTTCATACTTAAAAAGAGATCATTGAAAATGATCATGACCGTGGAAGATTAACCTAACATGAAATTTTTTTTTCTTCAGGACGATGTTTCAAAACTATGGTTGCCAGCTAAGCAGAGAACATGGAAGACAAGTAAGAGCTCAAATTCCTTTAGAATGGTGGACAGTTAGTCTAACAGACACTCTATTGACATTTTCTATGTTTTTTAGGAAGCCAAAAATATATTCCTAATTCAGGTAGGAAAGAATGATAACATATTATAAAAAATTATGCAGACAACAGATCATAGAATGTTTAAACAATAATCCTATTTTTCTTAAAGTTTGGCAGTGGATTCAGAGTTCCTCAGGTAAAAAGTTAACAATCAAACAAATATTAATTTATCATATTAATATTTTGGAAACATCTTTATGAAATCTCTTGTTACTCGCCAGTTGATGTGCGGCTAGATCCCAGTTCATGCTACCCAGGCTTGCACGTGTCAGAAGACAAACTGACGGTATTTGAACAACAACATGGACTGGTGTGGGACAGGCCTCAACAGTTTGACAAGCTGCCATTCATCCTTGGGGTCAATGAAATTTCCACTGGAAGACACTACTGGGAGGTGAAGGTACCAGCAGAAGGAAGATGGAGGTTGGGGGTAGCAGCTGCATCTGCTCAGAGAAAAGGCCGCTTCCACATCACTCCAGAAACAGGGTACTGGACTATTTGTAACAGGCCTAAGTCTCTAAAAGCGGACACTGATCCTCCTACTGAGCTACCAAAATCTGCACCACTTGAGGTGGTTGGAATTTATGTGGACTACAAGGAGGGACAAGTGTCCTTCTATAATGCTAAGAGCAGGTTTCATATCTATACTTTCACACAGACCTTTAGAAAAGTGCTTTTTCCTATTTTTGCTTGTCTGGATGACAACACTGTGCTAAAAATCTGTACATAATGAAAGTTTGGATTTAATGAAAAGCAAGAAGTGACTCTTCAAAGGATCTCCATGTACCACTATTTCCTCATCTCTAAATTTGCATGATGAGTAAAAAAGGAACACATATTATTAAATACTACTACTACTACTACTACTACTAATAATAATAATAATAATAATAATAATAATGATAATAATAATAATAATAATAATAATAACACAAGTGTTTGAAGTAAATATGTAATCTATATTATTATGTTATTTGAAGTAATTATGTCACACAATAATATTAATTATCAATTTTGAACAATTATGCTAATTAAGTAGATGAATCACCCATTCATTTCATACATCTTAGCCTGGGTGGGTCACGGGGGCATGGAGCCCATCCCAGGATGTTCACTTGGGGACAAACTCACACTACAGGCAATTTTGGAAAAATCAGTCTGCTCCTTTGGACTGTGTAAGAAAACATCATGTTAGTTCAGAGTGACATACTGTATAATATAGCGTACTGATTTTATGTATTTTTACATAAGACAACTGGATATGATACATTTAGATATTTACTGATCGGATCAAATATGCATAATTTAAAGCCTAAAGTTGTCAGAAAGTAAATACTTTTGCAGGTATCATTTCCTCTTTTTTTGTATTTTCTTATACTCATTTCCTTTAAACCTTTAATAGGAAGAATTTTGCAAATAAATCTGAAAAATGCATTTTTTGTGCTTTTTGAGTCTTTTGTATTTTTGCCCCAAACAAGATTACATACACAGCTAATAATCCTCTTAAAACTACGTTGAACAGACGGCATGTACATATGCATGACATCTATATTGTTTAACAAAAAGATTTTATGGAAAACTTGATCTGAGATAATGTCTAATAACTAAAGGCAGGGTAAAATAAATAAATAAACAAGTAAATACAGTAAGTTATGCATCTAGAGTCTATATTACAGTTGTCAAGCTGACAGCAGTTACAAGAGTTATACAAGTCAAACAAGTTGGAGAAGAAAGGATTCCACTGTCAACAAACCTGTGTGATCAATTAGAGTCCACTAGATCTGCACCTAACTAAGACAAATCAATGCACAAAATGTTTGGATAAAGATATATGTTTACAGCGTCGACTTCAACACTGAGACTGTGTCTGAGTCCTGAACATTAACTGGAACACTATTTCATAACTTTGGTGCTTTGTGAGAAAAAGCTCAGCCCCTTGCTGTAGTTTTCATAACACGTGATACTGACAAGCAGCCTGCATCCTTTGATCAAATGACGTGTGGTGGATCATAAAACACTAGCAGTTCACTCAAGTACTATGGTGCGAGACCATTTAGCACTTTGTAGGTAAATAGTAGTATTGTAAAATCAATGTAATATTTCACTGGGAGCCAATGCAGTGTGGATGGTAGGGGTGATGTGCTCATATCTTCTGGTTCAAGCATTTTAAAAAAAGCCCCGGCTATTCCAGAAGCATCAGCCAGAGTCCTCAGGCGTGCCTGGGGATTTTGCACTGGATGGGAATTGAACCTGGGTCTTCTGCATGCATAAAACAGGAAGGTTGCGTTAGGAAGGGCATCTCCTGTAAAACCTGCCAAGTTGTTTGTGGAACGAATCAACATCAACTCCGATCAACAGACTTGAGGGGGGGGGAAACAAACTCCAACCCCGGTAAGTGCAAGGTGTCAGGGCTAACCACTAGGCCACCGTGCCGCCTTAAAAAAAAACACACTAGTAAGTTTTTAATCGCATTTCTAACTTGTTTACACGTGAAAAAAGAAATATATAGGTGTAGTACCCGTGTGAACCTCAGAGGGGCAGTAACACGCTGCAGTCATGTCTAAACCTGACAGAAGAAGAAATTGCGCTGAACTCCTGTTCACTTCCTCTTAATGACTTAAAATAGGTGATATAGTACGTTTTCAGTGATGGTGGACTTCAGTCAGGTTTCTGGTCTCAAGCTGTAGGACAAGCGAATGTCTGTCAGTTGAATTATATTGAAAGAGAGAGAGAGAGAGATTGACATTTCTTACATCTGCGACGTTTGCTCAGGCTGTTCCTCCTTCATTCATGGAGCCTTTCAAAGACATTCTGGTGACTTATTTAATGCCAGAAAAATGTTACGACGAGTTCTTCCTGAATTTAAATTTTCTGCACGGTAAGCCTGATCACTCCTAAATTAATATTTAAAAACAACCTTAAACATGTTTCATTTTGTCTTTGACTTGGGCAATATTTTCTGCTAAATTCAATCCTAAACTTACAATATTATTTGAATGAAATGTGTTAGCTGTCGTGCTAACGTTCGTCTTGATGTCAGTGTCACTTGTCTAATCCTTACTAGAGTTCATCAGGAGGAATTATCCAAATTATGTAATTATCTTTATATAATTATCCTTTTTTACAATACGAAAGCGTCTATTTTTCTTTATTTAACAGCAACGCCGTTTCCATAGTTACAGATATTAACGCCTCGGCTAGTTGTGTATGTTGTGTATGTTAGGGGCGTGGCTTTACACAGGGCACGTTTTCATTGGCTACTTCAGGCTCGTGCTTTCAGTGGGGGGGAAACAAGCTTTTATTCTACATTATACACATTCCATATTTACTTGTGTTCACTGTATATTCTGTGTCTGATCATGTACTTTACAAACTCCCCACAGTGGACTGTCTGAAGATAATAATTAGCAAGGGGTTGGGCATAGGAATCATCCTCGGCTCTGTCCTTGGTAAAGATATATCTCCACTTTCACCATTTCTTTATTTTTTAACTAGCCCCTGTACTATTTTTAAGGTAATAATTAACTTATTATGGTTTTACTTATTGTACACAGTGAAATTGCCTCAGATCCTGAAATTGATCGGTGCTAAGAGTTCAGAAGGACTGAGTTTTAAATCTGTGCTGCTGGAGCTGCTTGCCATCACAGGCACAATGGCCTACAGTATCGCCAAAAGCTTTCCTTTCAGGTAGGCTACTGACACACTGTCACACTGACATGGCCAAAAACTGTTGTACACACATTGTCTTCTTGACACCATATGACCAACATTGTACCTTCCGGACAGTTTAGTGGCTAAACAACTCAACTCAGAGTTATGGAAGTCCAGGTTGCTCTGATTGCAGCCTTCAGCTCTTCTGCAGTGATTTGTCTGGTGTCTTGCATCTTTCTCTTTAGGTCAGGCGAGTTTGCTGGCAAATAAAGCACACGGATACATGGTCCTTAAACCAGGTATTAGTACTTTTGGCAGTGTGGGCAGGTGCCAAGTCCTGCTTTAAAAAGTAATCAACATCTCCTTAAAGCTGGTCAGCACAAGGAAGCATGAAGTGCTCTTAAGCTCCCTGGTAGACAGCTGCGCTGAAGCTTACAAAGGTCCACAGTGGACCAACAACAGCAGATAACATGGCTCCCCTAACTTTACACTTGGCAGCTTGGATTCCGTGTCACTCCTCTCTTTACTCCAGACTCTGGGACCTTGATTTCAAACTGATGTGCAAAATGTACTTTACTGAACCAGACCAGACCATTTAAAGGCTAAGGAAACCTTTGCAGGTATTTTGAGTTAATTAACAGTCACACAGTTAGAGTGTGACACCACGAGTCTCCAATATTAAACTTTTCCACAATATAAACATTTTCTGATATACTAAATTTTTGGTTTCAGTCTGTGTGTAATGAATCCATACAATATGAGTTTCATTTTAGTTATATATTAAGACAGCAATTAATGCATTATAAAACATGTACTACTGTAATGTATATAACTTGTAAATAACTTGATTTATTTAAAAAAGAATGTATTTAAGAGTAGTATATGTTTTGTAATGCATTAATTTCTGTCTTAATACATAATCAGTATTTTATTTCAGTAGTGTGAAATTTTCACAGTAGCCGCAACAGGTATCAGATGTGTGATTACCAGAGTAACTCAAGGAGGATTTGATGTCTGTGTTGGTAATAGCAGGGTGTTCTGAATGGAGAAATTCCCTTAACCAACTCAAACATAAGTTCTCAAAGTTGTTTTCTTCAAAACAGGAAAAGCCTCACTTATGCGTGTAGGCATCTGGTCTGATCCCACAAAAGAGCAACAGTAACACAAAAAAGTTAATGCTGGTTCTGACTCGTCAGGGTGCCTATGCTGACCCCCCTGTCCACCCCTGATGAAAGTGCCGACAGTGGGCAAATGAGCATGGACTGGACCACAGAGAATAAAAGAAGGTTGCCTGGTCTGAAGAATCACTCTTCTTTTTTTAAACTACATTTGAATGGCCATGCGTGTGTGTAGGGCATTGTGATTCTCTGGGAAATGCCCTGCTGGAAAACCTTGGCTCCAGCCATTCATGTTGACATTACTTTGACACGTAATACCTCATAAACATTGTTGCAAACTAAATACGCCTCTTTATAACAACAGTATTTCCTAATGGCAGGAACTCTTTACGTCTCTTTCGGGAGTAGTACGTGTCCTGAAACACTGCAGAAATCTTTTTCAGGAATAGACCTAAAAAAAGAAAAGAGTTTGAGGTGTTGACTTGGCAGATACGTTCAATGGTCAAGTCCAGGCTTTTTATGGATCAGGTCTGTGTTAGTGGGACAAAGGGGAATGTTCATAATATCAGGCATGTGGTTGTGTTATGGCTGATCAGTGTATGCTGATCAGATAATTGATAAGTTGTTTAAAACATTTTTCGCCATTTGATTCATGTGGTCATTTGTGTTTGTTGTTGTTGTTTTTAACTGCACTTTTGATAACAGTGCCTGGGGTGAAGCGTTATTCCTCATGTTTCAGACAGTGGCTATTGGATTTCTTATCCAGCATTATAAAGGAAGCACGGTTAAAGGTAACAGATTCAATAAAATAATAATAATAATAATAATAATAATAATAATAATAATCTGTAGCATGAGAAGTGATCTCTAGTTTAATCATTTCTGTGTGGCTATTTGCAGGCTTGAGCTTCCTGGTCATCTATTTTGTCCTGCTGGCTGTCCTTATTTCTCCCATCACCCCCATGTCTGTTGTCACCACCATGCAAGCCTCCAACATGCCAGCTATAATCTTTGGAAGGGTATGTGACCTCTTATCTAAATGCATTATTAACTGAATTATGCCGAAATATAAAGCGCTTGAAAAGTCTGACATTGAAAGCATGAAATCACCTATTTGGATTCTGTTTGTATGTAGCTCATTCAGGCAGCTACCAATTACAAGAATGGACACACAGGACAGCTGTCAGCTATTTCTGTGTTCTTGCTGTTTGCTGGTTCCCTTGCACGTATATTCACTACAGTGCAGGTAGGCTTACAGAGCACATCAGCTTTATTTCAGCTCTTATGCATTAAGCAAGCCATTAACCCTGATCTTCTGCTGCGACCACAACTCTTTTTTCCAGAAGCATTTTGTTTTTCTGTGATTATGTATGATTGCTACAAATATCATGTTTAATTGTTGTTATGTGATAAATCATCTAATCTCACACTATATTTTGTCTGGCTAAAGGAAAGGCAAAAAAAAGAAAATGCGTTTAGATATGGATTACCAATGCATGTAAATAGATAAAGTACTGTGCAAATGTCTTGAGACATCCCCATTTGTTCATATTTTGCTTCCAAAGAGCAAGACTTTATTGTATTTTTTTAAATTCTATTTTTATTGTTGTTGTTGTTTTTTTTACAAGACCAGAAAAATAGCAGAGCTAGATTAATATACAATTGACACCCACAGCAAACATTTAAACACAAACAATATTCTGTTAATATAAAAGAGTGATCATGGAAAAGCCAAGAGCAAAACAGTCCCGTGAAAGAAAACAAAAGAAAAAAAGAAGAAAAAAAGGTGGTCAGGACTAGGGTTTTGATAGTTCAAGTAAATCCCACAACGAGGCCCATATCCGCCAGAATAAATCAGATTTGTTCTGTAAGTCATACGTGAGCTTTTCCAAAGCAAGGAGATTAGTCATTTGTGCCAAACGCATCATCAGAGTTGGTAAATAATTAATTTAGTAAACAATTGAAATCAGAAGGAAGATATAATGTAAGTTTTTTAGAAGGTAGATATTTGGAGACAAAGTGAGTGTTCTATCCAGTATTTTCTGAAGGATTACTTTATTGTATTTTTAATGTTACTGTTCTCCAGGCTTCATGAAGGACTTTTTTGCCTCTCACTTTCAGTCCAGTCCCAGTACCAGTTTCAGATGGGTTTTTTTTTTTTTTTTTTTTTTAGCGCTAAGGTACACAATGACCTCTGAAATCATTCAAGCATAAAAACTCATCTAACTTAAGGCATGAACCTGTGAGAAACAGGTATGCAGATTAGTGTAATTGTGATGCTGAATGGTGAGTGGTTGGAACAGATGAGAGGAGAAATGAGGTTGCTGCTGAGGTTGTTACAATTTTAAAAATCAGTTGTTTATGTATCTTTGGGCATGTTGCCGCCCGGTGCAGTAAAAGATTGGTTCCCCTTTCTGTAGTTTAATCTGTATAATTTATTTCATTTAATATGTGGGAATGTACTGTTCAGTACTGTACATTGTATTCCAGCTGTGTTCGAATGCAACTTAATCTTAATTTTCTGAAGAAACCTGATATCATAGTTTCTTATGTGTCTTGTTTCTAATGTGTCTTTTTTTTATGTTTCTACAGGAGACAGGTGACACCCTGATGGCTCTTTCTTATATCATCTCTTCCTGCTGTAATGGTGTGATTGCCGCTCAGCTTCTGTATTACTGGAATGTCAGTCCAGTCGTTAAGAAGAAGGCTGAGTAGACCTGCCTTTCACAAAACAGTGGAGGATCTGAAGCTCTTTGTGCTCTGTGTCCACTCCAGTTAACTTGCTGCTTTGAGCAACTTGTATGGAAGCTAATTGTACATTTGGAATGAAATCTTTGTATGTTATTTTGGGGTGTTGATTCGGTTGTTTAAAGCAGCAGGTTTCACAGTGTTGGTATATACACACTTTAATCAAGTAGTAAGTTTAGGGATACTCCTGTAGTGCTCTACACAGAAGAGTATCTACCTTTACACCTATTAAAACACTGTTGTGGCCTAAATTACAGGACCAAAAGAAACTTTAAGAAGGACCCTTATATTAATTATAAATTCAGATGACTGAATAACTTCATAGGTTGAAATGCCGATATATTTTTCCAGTTTTCCTTATTTCGTCATCATTTCCTTAGCTCAGGGAAAGGATAAATTTTATTCATATTTAGAAACCCATGGACCATGGCAATTACTTTTACTGTTTGTTGGGTTTATTGTTTATACTGCCTAATTGTTCTATATTCTGAATTATTCTAGAAGCTGCTAAGGTAAACCATCACGAATGAGAAAAATGGCCCGCTATACAATGTGACTAGAATTAGGCTGTTGTGAAATATTGTTGAAGATGCTGTTAATATAATGGCTTTACCTGTCAAGTATGAGTGTCTCCTCAACAGTTTGTTCATAGAGAAAAAAAAATTCCCAGTTCTGGTATTTTCTTTTTTTCCTAGAATGAAATGGAATTATTGAGTTTAGTAATAATTAGTCATAACCAAATGGAGATAAAAATGTGTCAAAATGTCAGCGGATATCTGAATAATGCCTTTTGCACTTTGTCCTTGTAACATTGTCTATATTCAAGGAGGAACAAATTGGTGAATTGACCAAATTGATTGATTGGTTGCAAATAATTACATTTCATGAACCAAATTATCTGTTGAAATTGTGTTAGCAAAATACAATGAATACAATGAATTCTGTGAACAGTCCACAGACACTATTATCTTTTTCATTTTCCCAAGTCAGTGGGTCGACCAACATACACTTTGAATTCAACTTTTGAATTAAAATATAAACTTAAAGCCAGTGTGTGTGATTTCTTTAACTTTATACTTTTTAATTAAGGGGATTAAATGTGTGGTTATTGATGCATTCAGCCTGTAGAGGGCAGCAGGTTGCCTGCCAGTTACCTGCACACACTAATCTCTCCCCCCATTTACACAATAGCTTCTGTGATCCCACTTCAAACCAACATTAAACTCTCTCTCTCACTTCCCACTGGCAACTTTCACTTGTGTCACTCAGAGCTGCAGTGATGCAAATGTTTATTTTCTAAATGGAATGCTTTTTTTTCAGGATTTTCCTGGCATTTTCCCCTCAGGGTGACTTTGGTAAAACCAACAAAGCAATTCAAGCAATCTCCGTCGCAGAATTTCCCATGTAAGAAAAACAAATAGGAATAATTCTGCCAATACAATAAATCCAGTCAAGCTTAAACTTGACAAAAAGGTGTCATTAAAATAAGCCATAGGAAGTGTGATCTGTTAACTTCCGTAAATTAAGAATAAAATTAGAAGGATGAAAGGGAGAGATGTGTGATAGTGAAATGTGTTGAGATAAACTTGGCCTTATCACCTTTGTGTTCTTGGGAGGTCTTGAGGTGGCTTCTCTTCTAGTCTTCTAGTGCACGGTCCGTCGGCTTTTCCGTCTCTTTCATTTTTTTAAGCACAGCTGTTCAGATCTCTTCAGTGTGTGGGCCAAATGTTATCTCCCCCCACCTGAGAGTGCATTTTCTATGTTCATATCTTTTAATCAGTGGAACACACCACTGCCCTACCTTTGTTTGGTGACGATAACGGCCAGACATTCGTGTGCCAGACCGGTTTGTCACAGATTTTTTTTTGTTGTTGTTGTCTAAAATGAATCTCTTGTTTGGCTGAACAAAAAAGATGAATGAATGTAAACACATATAATCCACACCACTGAGGAGAGAGCGAAAGTATGTGTTATTATTTAAATAAAAAAAACACCAGTAAGCATGTTTTCCATCTTATATTTGTGGAATTGTGTGTGTGTGTGTGTGTGTGTGTGTGTGTGTGTGTGTGTGTGTGTGTGTGTGCGCGTCTCCCCTCCCTCTTCGTCGGTGCTGCAGGACCAGTCTAGTCCAGGGTGTGGCTCATTAGTGTTAGTTGTCAGTCATTCTCTCCACACTTGGCAAACATTATTGGGTGCATTAGGCTTGGTCTAATGTACACATAGTTTGTCAATGCCCTCTGCAGGTGCTCACCAAGGTGGGCTCTGACCTCATACCTTCAAGTCTAAATCTTTGTGTGTCAGTCTCAGTCTTACCCTTCAACACAAATACCAAACATCATTAGCAAACTGTTTTCTTTTTTTTTTTTTGAATTTATGGTTTTGCTATTTCTTAAAATTTCAAAATTAAGTTTATGGATCATTCAGTCCTAGTTACTTTATTCAGAAAATTGTTAACTTTTTATTTGAATTTCATTGTAAGCATTTTTTGTTTCCTTCTAATGATCTAACCAAAGTACAAGTTTGTATGTACTTGTATTCCTAGGAGTTCTACCGATACACTGTGTATATTTAGAATGAACACTTAGGTTTCACAGCAACTTTATTTCAGACAAAAAAAGACTTGTTACATGGAAAACTGTCTTATCTTAAGCGTGGTAACATATCACCAGCTTGACAGTGTGGAGGCAAATGAATAGTTGAAGTTTGTGTGTGGCTCATTGCCAGTCGTTTGAAGTTGAGTCTTTATGTTTCAGCTACTTGCAGGAACCCATGTGTCTGATCTGCTCACAAGCCATACAAGCAAAACTACAGCGCCTCATCAGCTAAACATGTCATCCACACCAAGCTGGCAGCAAAAAAATAAAAATAAATAATGCAACCCTTGACAGCACATGTTGAGAGATTTGCCGAAACTTCCCTCCCACATTGAAAAGACATGCCGCTGTCAAATAATAGTTTCCTTATTAAGGAAAGCTGAATAATGCTGGACGCAGTTCTGTTTATCATTATTTGTTAAATGGCTGCTTAAACACTGATTGTTGACATTTATTGATAGGAAGGTGGAAGGATGTCCACACATACCCATAACAGCCAGACATAACAGATGTTATCGGTCAGATCTTTTCCCCTCCTCTTGCAGAGCTGCACTGCTATTGCGTGAGAGCAGTGTTCAGCTGTGTTGTGTGAGGGTGAGTCAAACATGTATGTGTACCGCGTTGGTGGCATTTCAACCAACCGAAACAGTTCTAGTAAAAAGACAAGGAAAAAAAAACTACGCCCACTCACTCACCTGCGTGCAAACAACATTTGTGGCAGGTCTGTCAACGCATTGTGCAAGTCAGTGATCGAGTATCTCTCTCTCTCTCACTATCTCTCTCTCTCTCTCTGTGTGCACTCACTAAAAGCTCCTCAAAACATAATCTTTAGACCTTTCTTTTAGACATGTAGTCATTTTAAAGACGGGATGTAGCCTAGTAAGTTTTATTCATTATACTTAACTGACTCTAAACACAGATTGGTGATTACCCTTACCACAATCACTATTCATTGTTTGAATTAGAAAGAAAAAAAAAATCAAGGGGGATGGTGTGAGACCCAAGAGTTTTACCCAATAAGAAAAAAAAAATTAGGCCACCCAGTGAAACCCATCTATTTAATTAAATAAGCCTATACTTTTTTTTTCTTGTCTTTTTCTTTGTAATGAGTCACAGGTTTTAAACATGTCTGGGTTTTTTTTTTTTATAATACTGATCTGATATTAGAGATATGATAGAGGATTAATTATTTATTATTAACTTATTAAAAGTTTTATTATTTTTTTTCCTCGCATTCATCCACAAATCAAGGCCTGGGGAAACTAATTCAGTTCATTTGTTACAGTAGGTTCAGTATGTGTTCGAGCAGGGAAATTGGCACTCGGAGTCAGTGCAGGGCAAGACCTGTCCTTTTCACCATTTTACCATGATTTTGGAAATGTTTTCCTGTTTGTAATCCCTCAATTGGATAAATTAGACTATCTTAACAGTACACAGTGCCCCAGTTTCTCTTCCCTCTACGTGTGTGTGTGTGTGTGTGTGTGTCTGTGTCGTGCGTGCGGAATAGGCGCGGCCTGTAGTCTTCCCTAGGAATGCAGGTAAATACGCGCCCATCTCCATGGTAACCTTTAATGTTTGTTTCCCTGTATACAGCTATGACATGATATGGACGTAAATCGGTTGCAGATAAACCGGAACCTTTTTATGCTAATATAAAAACCGCAGTCAAACTGTCCTTGGACAATTTGTGAACCCCCCCTTCTCCAGTTAACTAACCCCTCTATATCGCAGCTTCCGCTAATTGTCGTAATCTCCCCGCGCACTTGCTTACCGGCCTGCGGAAACCATGGTAACCACTTGTTGAAGCCTGGCTGCTTGTTGCTATGAGACCGCACACGTTATAGGAGAAAATCCTGCTTCCCGCTTTAAGACTCTCCAACATTACGCACATGCCTGGCCAACTTCCAGCTGCTTTATCATTTCTGTTTATGTGCTTACGTCAGATTACTGGTTAGACACATGCAAATAACCGACTGGGTTTTTTTTTTTTTTTTTCCAGTAAAGATGCAACGCGCTCTCTCTCTCTCTCTCTCTCTCTGATAAGCCTGATAAGAAAAAAAGAAAGAAAGAAAAAAGGTTTGCTCATTTCCTTGCTCAGACATACTTGAATGAATTCACCGAAAACCTGGAGATGTTTTGAAGCAGAGGAAACATCAGACTCCGGTTAGACATCACCAAGGCTGGGTTATGCGGCGCTGGATAAAGCAAGCCTTGAGGATTTATGCTGTTAAAAACGAAATATATCCCATGATTCCTGCGCGCCCTGCACCCCTCCCGTGGGCCTCCGATTAGCCCAAGCGGACTCTTGTATTTCCATGAGAATAGCGGAGCTTGGTGAAAGGGTTAAAGTCCGCGGAGAAGAGGGGGGAGAGGACGGCAACACTAATTTTCTGCGCGGCGGGGAGCGCTAAAAAGGGAACAAAGCGATGCAGGGGAGGCGCTCAGGATTGGGCTCCTTTACTATGCACACCTGCGAGCTGAAAAGCGGCGGCCAATCTGCCTCAGACACGGCCAATTACGAGCCGGACCCAAGAGCCGCTTTCACTCCGGAGAAGGATGGGAGAGCACTGAGGGGGAGGACAGGAGAGTTTTCAAAAGAAGAAAGAGGAGAGATTTAAATCGATTGGCCCTAAATTATTCGAGCCCTCTGCCTTGTGACGGATGAGTCCCACTAACTTTCCCTGCAAGTGGCTCAGAGAGTCCTCCTCTTATCTTTTCTCCTGTGGTTCAATATGGCACACTTACGGAGTTAATCTTGTGCCAAAAGTAATAAACAAAATGACAAGATCCGAAATTTTATTTTTGTAAAGCAAACGTACAAATGAATAATAATTTTAAAAAAAAATTTTTTTTTTACATAGACTACTGTTCTTAATAAAAAATGAGGGAATCTAATCATTCATATGGGATCTGAACAGTGACATTCTGAGATTTGGATGGGTACAGATGTGTTTGACATTCTTACAGAAATTAATCTTAAATGCAGTAAACAGGAACAAAATGCCAGACAAGATGTACCCATCTTCCTTAGGAAGTCCTGTGGAAAGATCCCCAGCATACTTAATAGCTTTTTGTGGTTTTATATTTAAATATAAATGTATGTGTGTGTTAAAGTGACTTCTCAGCACTTATGTACATGCTGAATACAAAAAAAAAAAAAAAACACTGGATGATTCTTAAAACGCATCAGGACCAATGTTACATAAAGTGATGTTCTGGACCTATTCTAATAAGCTACTGAGTGGAGTAGTGTTAGGTCTGATGCTTTTCAATCTTTTATTGTTAATTTCAAGGCCATCTTGGGTCCAAAAAGTTTGTTTAAATGTGGATGTCAATTTCTATAAGGAAAAGGCTTATGGAACTACTCTATGTGTGCATAAATTCATAATTTAAAACTTATACACCCTTTTTAATAGCACATTTTGAATCCATGAATCCACTCACTTTGGCATTTATATTACTGAATGCATAGTTGGAAGGGGGGGGGAAATATATATATATATAAAATTCACTAATAAAAGTTAATACTTTTACATCTTAGTATTAAAATTGTATGTATACAACTTTGCTAAATGTGCTAAAATCCACTTACATATGCCTCATGACCTTACAGAATTAAAGTACAGAAACATGTGTGAAAAAAATATTTTTAATAAAGACTTAAAAATAAGTTTCTAAGTGTGATCCATAAGAAGATTCAGAACAAAGACTTTTTTTTTTACAATTTATTTAAGCTTTTTTTTTGTTTGTTTATGCAAAAGACCCTTATAAGGGCCATAAAAACTGTACAAAGGCTATTTACAGAGTATTAAAAGGACTTTTAAAAAAAATTACATTGAAACGGCAAGTTGCACACTCACCTGGAAGGCAAATGTAAACATTCACTCATTTCATTACTTTAATATAAATTACATTAAAGTTCATAGCTCATTAGTGACCACTAGATTACTACACTAAAACTTGTTCGACAAACGGAAAATGCTAGACTGACTGAGTTAGACCATCAAATAACCCCAAAAAAGGCAAAACATGTCCGATTCAGCTGCACTTAGCAGCACCTGCATACTACTTTTGCCATTTGAATTATGCAAATCTGGCATTATACAAGCAATAAGCAGGCTCCTCATGCACCCAAAGGATGTACAGGTTATTTTTTTTTTTTTTTTTTAAAGAGACACCCTCCTTTTCCAATTTTCACAACCAAGTAGTAAAAGCCCTCCACAGGCACTCCAACATGCTAGTACATAGACCGTCTTGGTTCAAGGCAAAACCTGGTACTGATAGGAGGGTAAAGAACAGTGCATTCAAATAGGTTTAAAAATCAGCAATTAAAGGGGAATGTCATAGTGCTAGTCTCATGCTAAAAAATATGCATTGGACATGTTATTGGTGAAATGTAGAATTTGTTTGTGTAGACTACTTCCCAGTGAGTTTAATAATTCTTTTGTGCAACTAATGCATACCCTACTCTGGTAAACGGATGTAGTGGAAAAGTAAGGTATTCTTAATGATCAAAACAATTGTCATGACAAGACCATAGCGACTGTGATTGGTTGCTTCATATTCAAAAAAAAGTGAACAGGAAAAAAAGACTTGTATTGCTAACTTTAAAAGTTGATCATGATGCTTGTTTCCCCCCTCCACAAATTGTAAATTTCAATTAGCTGTACTTCCCCCTTACACTTAATACATCACCGCATTTGTTTAAAAAAAAAAAAAAAAAAAAAAAAAGGCACAGACTACATAACTGGCTTACACTGGCTCCATAGGTCACATGATTTGCACATCATTGACTATAGTGATCATGAGCGGACATGATCCTAGTGTGCCCATGTCCCCAATTCTATGCCCCATTTTGGTTTTTGATCATGATTGCCTTTTACTGTATGAACATCCCCAATCCCTGTTAATGAAGCACAACACAAAAGGCACACAGTCAGATTTCAGAATTTGGATCATATATACAAAGCAAATGTCTTACAAAAGAAAAAAAAGTAATAATAAAATTGTAACCTGCCACAAAAATGCCAATTACACAGACATGTCATACCCATCTATATTAGAATGTTGTGGAAAGTACATCCAAGCTGTATTAAAGGTGAAATTCTGGGCAGAAAAAAAAATAACACAGAAAGGGGGGCTGGAGGAAGGGGTGAACAAATCTACAGGGGAGGGAAAAAAAAGAAGAAAAAAAAAACTGAGCAAGATCACTCAAAGAGGTAGCGAATGTTCCTATGTGCAACAGGTACTCACAACATCCACCAAGAATCCATAGGGATTACTTGTTGCACTACAAGTCTACGTAGTGATCCAGCTGAGCTAGTCCCAGTCCTTTCTCTTCTCCATTTCAGATGTGCGTCAGGGGCACAGTACTGCCCAGATAGTGCTGCTGGACACTTGGGTAACCTCGCTGTGCTGTGGGGTCCCCTACATCACCTCCAGGGATGTACATGCTGATCATGTCCCTAAGGTCGCCTTGAACTGCCCCACGATGGTGGTTTGTTGCTCCTGTTGGGGAGTGAGTGAAGGCCTCAGGCTTGACCATAGACATTACAGGGCTGGGCTGCTGGGGACTGCTGCTGTAGGACATTGGGCTGAAGGTGGGGAGAGATCATAAAAATGATGAGAAACCAAACTAGTGATGAAGGAATTACATCCAACAAGTGATTTTCACACACAAGTTTTCTGAATTATACAGCTAAAATTACACTTTAATGTTGGGGGGGATTTTTTTTTTCCTTCTCTAAAAGCTATACTAATAACTAATACAAAACTAACCATATCAAAAGTTTACAATTAGAAAAACTTAAATCAAAGTTTGGTTCAGCATGCTTAAGGGGGGGGGGGGCACAGTTAGACTAGTACTATAACTGTACTGCGTGCCTACAAACACTAACTTAGAGTTGTGCATTTATTGTAATTCACAAGAATAATACCGGACCTGTAGGAGTTGGCGCCGTTCATGTAGGTCTGGGACATGGGCGCCGCGTACTGCAGAGGAAGCTCGTACCGGTGCAGCTGTTGTTGGTAAGCGAGCGCGTCTCCCTGTACGGCCGCGTAGCTTCCAGCCGGAGCCCAGCCGTAGCTGTCCACGCGCGGGCTTCCACTCTGCGCGTGAGCCGCGGCGAGCAGGCTGCCGCCGGGGAGCGGCGGGTACTTGGCCGCAGAGTTGTCCTTCTTCACCGGCGGCTTGCTCTTGCGCCGAGGCTTGTACTTGTAGTCGGGGTACTCCTTCATGTGCGCGGCGCGCAGCCGCTTAGCCTCGTCGATGAACGGCCGCTTCTCGGCGTCGGTCAGCAGCTTCCACTCGGCGCCCAGGCGCTTGCTGATCTCGGAGTTGTGCATCTTTGGGTTCTCCTGGGCCATCTTGCGCCTCTGAGCTCGGGACCACACCATGAACGCGTTCATGGGCCGCTTCACTTTGTCCATGGGGTCTGCGCCGGGCGGGCACGCGCTTTTCGGAGCCGCCTGAGGCACGTTTCCGGAGCCGCCGTGTTGCGACATGAGTTGGCCGTTCGGGTGAGGATTTTGTTGACCCGGCTGGGTTTTAAGTTCGTGCTCCATCATGCTGTACATCATTGTGATATCTGAAACTTGGTCGAGTCGATAATTAGCCGAAATAAACTCGAGGCAAACAAACAGGGCGCAGGTGCAGCTTATTGCCGCATGCTATACACACACTAGGCAAGTTTGCCTGACAAAAGAGAAAAAAAATCGAAAATATATATATATATCGAAAAGTCTAAAAGGTTCCACGTGTCATAAAAAGTTTACCATTCCGACGCTTTGATTCTTTAAGGCTTGCAGAGAGAGAGAGGTTTAGCGTAAACAGAAAGAGAGAATAACTAAATCACAGCTGCGCTACTCCAGCTACAAACTCTACAAAGCCACCTGTTGAACAGCGATTGACTCTGTGAATAATAACCGGGGGCATGACAAAAAAACACTCTCTACCCGCTCGTGGTTTTAGGGAAAATTGTATTCTCCTCAGGACCAATCAGAGCGCAGGGTCCTACCCTCATCTAATTTACATAAGGCCAACTAGTGCAGGGGCGGGGCCAAAGCGCACTTGTTGCTTAAACTCAGCTGAACTGGGCCGCTTTCTACAGACTATTTATATAATCAAGGAAGAATTATTTATCGAATCCAGTGAAGCTTAGATAGAAGATGTATGAAGTTTCCACATCACGTCTTTGTATTAGAGTCGTCAACAGGCTATACAATCATAATGTCATTATAGTATAGGCTGTCCAAAAAGTCCCCACACGCAGGCAAAACTAATTTACTGTCATTTTCTGTTTTTTTTTTTCTTTCTTTTTTTT
This sequence comes from Clarias macrocephalus, assembly GCA_011419295.1. Classification (NCBI taxonomy): domain Eukaryota; kingdom Metazoa; phylum Chordata; class Actinopteri; order Siluriformes; family Clariidae; genus Clarias; species Clarias macrocephalus. The sequence continues at coordinate 39,876 of JAAGKR010004431.1, read as the reverse complement.
TTTAAACGAAATGGAATTTTATTTTCAAATCCGCACGACTGCCCACTTGTAATGATCTCTTGTGGCGTTATCCATGCAAATGCACTTCAAAAGCATTACTTTAGACCTTTTAAATGATTTTTGTACTGTATCTTTATATTTCCCCATATGTATCATCATGCATTCTTCTTTCAGATTGTTTTCTTAATTGCTAGTATGAAAAAAGGGGGAGACATTGGCTAAAATTGGCTAATTTGGCTAATTTTCCCTATTTATGGAGACTTTTGGGACAACCTGTAGGTTTGGTGCATTCTCTTATAAGTTATATATATACACTATAATATATAAAACATTTTGTATGAATTGGAACAATTTTTATATCACAATGTTTTATGAATTTTGTATGTTTTTACACAAATATATATCGAAATACAAAAATTCTAAAAAAAAAAAAATTTAACTACATAATCCTTTCTTTTTTTTTTTTTACATCATTGATCATCTAAATGTCATAATGGCACACTCTACCACAATTAATCTAATGTTTTAATGACGGCATACAAAATAGTAAAACTTCTTTTGAACTTATTCCCCAACAATGTCAAATCTACATTTCAGTTCTTTTCAATTCATATTCCAGTTTGTTCTGTCCAGTTTCGTTCTCTGTTGAGCAGATTTGTTTTTGTAAGAACTTCTTTCAATACCTACATAAAATTTTTTATTCCTTCGATATCCTAGCCATATTATTCTTAATCCTAACACAATCACCATGAAGTCTCTGAGAGGATTAATACTTAAGCTGTGAATTGTACATTAATAATAAAAAGAAATATTCAAGTGTAGAAGAAAGGATACAGTTTCAGAAATAGTGGTTAAAACTTGTCTAGGATTAAAAAGTTGAAAGTCACCACTGATTTTTAATCTGCAAACCTAGAACTTTGGATAGGTTTTAGCCTCAGTATTTTTCTCAGTACTGACATTTTTTTTTAAATCAGTTACATTAACTTAATGTTTCCTGTAACATGTTTTAATTCTGTAACATTTCGCTTTGAGAAGGCCATAACTACATAGAAACAATTTGCTTCTTTGTTGGTAATTTGTGATTTCTGCTTGTCAAGGGTTTCTGTATGTATGTGATATTTAGTGTGTCAGCTACAACTTAGGGGAAAAGTTGTGGGTGCAAGATGGTAATTTTTGTGCAGACAAAGGTAAGTGATGGAGTTTGCAAGAGTATGAGTTGTGAAGTCATTTCGAGATTGACCGTTACACCCTAATGTCAATCAAGCTGTGAATTGTGGGGCTCCACTCTCCCGTTTCCGTATCCAAGACAACCTCTTTTTTGGAGCTTTTCCAGGACTATCTTCCCTTTTCTCCTCTCCGCTTCCTCTCTCGCTCTCGCTCTCTCTCCCTTTGTCCTCAGATTAATCAGTCTGATTTTGAACAAAGACAACTCAGCGGCTCAAAGTTGGGGCTTTACATTCATAATGCCTCCTCTCACCACTACTCCTACCCACCTCCACAAAATACACACATACACACGTGCACATATACATGGTGAATAAGGTAGTATATCCTTATGTGTGCATACACATGCAGCACCCCCAGCTGGCTGTGGCTATTCTGGTATTCTCTAAAGCCCATGTTTTAGGAGTTGAAAAGTGTAAGTCTTGAACAAGTTGGGACAAAGCTGTTATTCCATGCCGTGCAAAAGAAAAGCACTGATGAGTGGCTTTTAAGCTATTCTACCAGAGCAATCAGAACGGTATCAACTGTACAAGCATGACATTTAATTGACAAACATTGCTTCTGTCATCATTATGACAAACTGCTTGTCACTGTCTTGCATTAAGTGGCTGGAATTTTAATTGTTGCAGTAAGTTAAAGATGAAATTAACAAATTAGCACATGAATGTCCATAAGACAACCTCAACTAAGCTGGTCCTTTTAAATGAGACCTTTCCTTTTTCAGGGGACATAAAGGTTTTAAGATGTTGTTTTACAAATTATAAGTCAGGCCAGAATCTTTGAAAGAATTGTTAGAGGTTTCTTAGATAAATTCTCAATTACAATCAGAAGATAATTAGATAAACATAAGTAGTAAACATAGTCTTCAGACTAAATGGACTTTCATAATAGAATACCAACTGGCAGGATAATGACAAGTGAAAAGTGTGCTTTAATGAAGAATCAAGTATATTTAAAAGTTTTCAAATTTGATCAATCTAAAAATTTGTTTTAAATTGGTCAGTCCATGCCCTTTACACACAACTATAAGAATGACAGAGTTTAGACACAGATTCGTGTCTTGACCGTTATTTCTCACGTTTGGCATTGTGAGGCCGTCAAGGTGGTAGTTTCGGGATAATTAAACGTGATCACTCTGACACCTTGGCGAGTCTCGTAAGTGTGTTATATCACATCTTCTCTCACTTCCGAGGTGTGAACGGCCGGTAGCAGAGTCGATCTCTTGTTGCCACCCTTCACTGACAGTGGCTAAATGCAGATGATGATGGGTGGACCACAGTAAAATTTACATTGGAAATATATTAGTAGAATTTGGAACAATGTTGCTCCTGCTGTGAGGGTAACACCAGGCAAGGAAAGGGTGACCTTGCACTACAGCTACTGCTACTACTTAAGGCACTTTATGTGACACATATAGTCTTATGTGACACTTGTCATTTTGTAAAATGTGAACTCTGGGGGGGAAAAAGTATGAGTAATGCTGACCCTATGTTAGAAGAAATCAAAAAATGCTTCATTCATAACATGTTTTTATATAGACAAGTACACTAACCAATTAATGCGATGAAATGTAACTATTAATGTCCTGTAATTAAATATATATATTTTTCATTTTGCTATAAAGTTTTAGTTGTATTTGAAAGAAAACACAGGACCATCTTGTCTATAAAGGCTACTTTTCCCCTCTTTTTTATGGTATACTCTACAAGATTTGACAATTTGCAGTTCGAACTTCTATCTATTGAGTGTTATTATTCTCGCAAATGGATATTTTAAGTTTCCTTCAGGATCAATAAAGTATCTATCTATCTATAAATAACTCATGTTCGTGTAGGATCTGTCTGATCCTATTTCATCCACATTATAACCTATTGTCAGCTGCAAACTTTAAAGAATTGTAATGGTAAGAAAAAGATTTTGTTATGAACTGGAAACAAATCTGAAAGGATGGAAATGAAGAGGGATGAAATGGAAATGAAGTGGGATGAAAATGAAGAGATGAGGTGCATGATGCATCGGGGAAGCCAGAATTAAGAAGGAAGGATGAGGAGAAGATAAAGAAGCAAACAGGAGCTCAGAGGGGAAGAGGGCTAGTTGGAAAGAGCGCAGTTTGTCCCCGAGTCCTCCCTGACAGGCCAGCTGAATGGGGCTTCTGTTCTCCCTCTTCTCATGTAAATCGGCCCTTCAGTCTTGCAGCCATCCGTCACTGCACAGAAGGAGCCTGGCAGGCCCTTTACGAGCCTCCCACTCGCATAATCCCCCCTGCCACAATTGCGCCCCCAGCAGGGGGGTGAGCTGTGGTGGGGGGAGGGAGGGATGGGGGGAGGCAGCCATGGGGGTTGCCATCCAGACACGGTGAAAGTGTTGGAAGGGCCACCTACACTGAGGACGCATAATCAAAACAACATCCAACCTGGGGGGAAGGGGTTTCGGGGGGCTCTTTGGGTTTCACTGGAGGCCAGCAATGGTAAGAGCAGAGCAATGCAGCTATAGAAAGCCTAGGACAGGGGAACAGTGTGGAATGAATGAAACGGAGGAAAATGAGACAGGAGTACATGATGCGGGAATTAGCATAGAGTTTCTTTGATGGATAGATGAATGAGACTACGTCTTTGTGAGCAGCACATGTGTGACAGAGGACGGTGGTGGTGGGGGTGATGATTTGGCTGAAGTGATCAGAAGTTGTTAGCATGGAATTAAAATGACATACACGCAACAGGACAAAGCATTGGCATGCAGAGAGAGGAATAACACTTTTATAGAGCCAGGCGATGTGCTGGACCGAGGTGCCTTGCTTAGTACACTGTCCATTTAACCTTTTCCCACCACAACTTTTCACTGCTTGTCTGCCCCCCGGTGGACAGTGTTCTAACAAGGTTTAGGGAAATTTGACAATAGTGGCTCATGACTAATATTCACGTATATTAACCAGTAAGCTACAGCTGTAGAGCCTATACGGATGCAAAAATTTACTTTGATTTCATATTAGATCATGAAATCGTCTCCAAAGCTGCTTAGTGGGTAATTCTATAGCAGCGTCTAACTTATTTGTCATACAGAAATACTTCAGTGGAAATGTTATTTATTAATTAGGTCTGCATTGTCAAAAGTGCAGATAGGACCAAGGTGCAGCAAAATTTAACACACTTGTATATATGTGTGTGTATTTTGACTTTGGAAAATCCATCAAGCTTATTACCATCGCGATGAGCCGAGTTCGGTTTATCAGACAATGGAGAGCACAGAGTATCATGACCCATGATCTCAATGCTCAGAGTTTGACACTCCTTTATTATCCTGTCTACAATCTACTGGACAGCATTCACTTCTATAATTAGACTTAACATGTACAACTAATTAAAGTATAACTGCATTCCTCCTGTGTGATCTAATGCCAGCATGCATTTTTCTTTGTTACATGACCAGTCATCGTAGATAAATCCCATCCATCTCAAGATGATTAGGATTCTATTTCCGCAATAATTTAAGTCTTCATACCTCAGCATAGGGTACATTTTGTGCTTAGACCTGCATGGATCAAAGTTTTTGAACTACGTAGGAGGGGACCGTTTGTTTTGTACTGGAATTTATTGGGTTTATATATGATGCCCTCACATAATGGCTTCAAGGATTCCCAAGAAAACATTTTCTGACTTGTTAAGAAATACCTTTATTTAAGAAAATTAAAATAAATACTATACAGAATCCAATGTAGAAAATGTTTAATACACGGCTTCTGTCAGAAAAAGGTTATCACATTTTAATAAATTCATTAAAAAAAAAAAAAAAAAAAAAAACAGCACTGAGCAATGTAAACTGCACAGCCAAACCGCCATACCCACTCCACAAGACAGGCTTTTTAAACCAGGAAAAAGTAACGTTAGAATCTCTACATAATCATTTGTAGTTTGGTCCTTTAAAAGACCCCTCCAATCTCTTTTGGTGAGGTAGGTTACTGGAGCAACACTCCTCAATACAGGACTTACACAGATTCTATACAATACACTATGTGGCGGATAATGTCCAAACACCTAGCCGTGTGTGGCATCGGCGAGATGAGAAATGTCTATTTAGAAGAAAATGCTACCGTAAAATGGCACTATACAAGATGTAAAAATTATGTCCGGTAATACGCTTATTGATTCAAAATTTCAAACAGAAGTGATGGCAGTGTTTTTGTTCAAGCACTGCAGAAATCAAAGGCTTATACTACACCCTGAAAGCACATACTTAATACTTCGAATGCAAGACTGATCTTTTACCCAAATAACTGGCAGAGCAAGACGAGTTTCACTCAGCCATACTTCTCAAACTATTAGAGCGGTCACAATTTATGGCAAAATGGAAAGTCAAAGAATCAGGTCCACTTCAACCATTTGGTGCTCAGCTCTTTAGTCAATAGATACAAATATACAGAACAATAAAATAGGTAGATGGAACAGGTCATATGAATAGTGTCACTGCACAAGGCTCACTCCAAATTCATTTTTTTTTAAATGCTAAAAAGAACACTCGAGAAAGTCTTTTCAAAGACACCCACGATGCAGATTTTATAATGTCTTGCTATGAACAGTGATAATCATTCAGGCAGGGTGATGTACAGAGGAGAAAGAAGCATGGACAAGTCCAGACAAACAGGAGACATAGAAATAAAGTGGGGGGAGAAAGGAGTGGAAAGATGTTTTTAGATCAAGTCGGCCACATTCATGGGCATTTCCTCCACGGTGGTGTTGTAGAAAGTCTCAATGTCCCGGAGTGTGCGCTTGTCATCCTCAGTCACCATGTTGATAGCAACACCCTTTCTGCCAAAACGGCCACCACGCCCAATCCTAAAAAACAAACGTTGTTAGAATTCTAAAATCAAAACTATTCATTCATTCTCAATATATAAATTGTAATAATAATTAAAAAAAAAACATGTATGGGCTGTGTTCAGGACTTGCCTGTGGATGTAATTCTCCCGGTTTGTGGGCAAATCATAATTGATGACCAGGGAAACCTGCTGCACATCAATGCCTCGAGCCTGGTGGATGGAAAACAGTGAATTAAAACATACATAAAGGCCAACTTTTCTTACCAAGCTAGTATTACCATTTTCCTACAATATCTATACACTTTATCCTCCAAGCAATATACTGCCTTGTGTGTTATCCAGGGCGCCATCACTAAATGAAAACTTTAACAGACAAACCTACCAGGAGGTCAGTGGTGATGAGGACACGACTGGAGCCAGATCGGAACTCCTTCATGATCAAATCTCTCTCCTTCTGGTCCATGTCACCATGCTAGAACACACAAAATTGGTCAGCTCAACATTACTCAACCAAAATTGGTCAGCTCAACCTTACTTTCAAATTAATCTGTGCCCATAGCATGAAACAGTCTTTAGCTCACATTACTGAGCCGACTGTGATGAATATGGACTGCATTTTCTCTTCCCTTAGCAGATATAGAACCAAGTGTCACAGATGGACACGGCCTTGCCCAGTTGATAAGGGTGAGCATGCTACCATTCATAATTCACTTACCAAAGCGGACACTGTAAAGTCTCTAGCATGCATCTTCTCAGTCAGCCAATCCACCTTCCGACGAGTGTTAATAAAGATAACAGCTTGAGTGATGGTCAATGTTTCATACAGATCACATAAAGTGTCCAACTTCCACTCCTATGAAACAGGAATAAATAGGAGCCAGTTACACATCACACCAAGAAAGACAAGTGACAAGTCGTTAAATAGTGAATGGGCTGAAACAACCGTAGAATATTTAAGGCAACTGCCTAGAAGCAACTTTTTTTTTCTTCTTTTTTTTTTTTTTTTTACACTCATGTACCGACATGTCATGACCACCAGGTGGCAGTTTTCAGTCTTTAATAAAAAAGGTTCCTTAACAAGAAAGGTTGTTGGGCCTACATGTGAATGGATAATAGCTTGCAGAAATTGGCAAGTGCCTTTACCTCTCTCTCCACATTAATGTAGAACTGACGAATACCCTCCAGGGTCAGCTCCTCTTTCTTGACCAGGATCCTTATAGGGTCTCGCATGAACTTGGTGGTGACATCAAGCACCTCCTGGGGCATGGTGGCTGACAACAGAATCACCTGCAGAATCAAACATGTATTAGCACAACCTCAAGCTTCACAATTCATTAAATCACTAAATGGGGCAGATGCACTTTCACAATAAAAATGTCAACTGCTTTATAGTCGTGATGAGGAACAGGAAGACCCAGTCACTGTGGAGAGCAGCAGGAATACTCTACCAAAGAACTTTGTTCCCTCCACAGCAAAGATAGCTGGGGGGAGAGGGATCTTTGGCCAACAATGCTTCTCATACAAAACATGAATCATGAAAATGGACCAACTGAACTGTGCACTAAATATCAGTACACAGGTTTTACCTGAATGTCAGTAGACAGCTTCTGGAAAATCTCGTAGATTTGGTCCTTGAACCCTCGGCTCAACATCTCATCAGCCTCATCCAACGCAAACATCTTGATGTATTTGGGAGCTGATGGAGAAATATTTATGGTCACTGATTTGCAGGGTACCCCATCAACAAACCCCACCAGGGGGAAAATATATATACATTGAAGAAACACTTAAAACTTTAAACATAGCCATACTAAACTAAATTGTGGCACAAGACTTCACAATACTCTCGTATAATTAAAAGGCTGGCAATGCTGTGATCAGGTCAGTGAGGTCAGATCATGTCTCCAGAGAGCTGTGAACCCTGCACACACCCCAACAGAACGCCGAGATGTGGCAGAGAAGCACAGGAGACTCTGGAGTCAGTTGACACGCATGGGGATCATCATTACAGCATTTAATCTCAACATGCAAGGATGCAAGTATCGCCACGAATGCTTACAGAGATAGCGCCGATTGAGCATGTCAAAGACTCGCCCAGGGGTTCCGACCACTATGTGGGGAACATCAGCCTGGAGCTTCTGCACCTCATTACGAACGTTGGTGCCACCAATGCAGGCATGGCAGGTTGCACCCATGTAGTCCCCAAGAGCTAGAACCACCTTCTGGATCTAAAATTGGATAGAGACAAAGGAGACTGAGTAAACGTGTCAATTTTTGGAATCCATACAGATCAAGGCATAATTATATAATTAAAAGAGTTTTAATATGATTTGATCAATCATTTGCCTCACAACCTTCACAATACAAGTGACCAGGGGATGAAGTGATATTCTAATTAACTACAGTCACATGTGCTCATACAATGATGCAGTCTTTAGCTCTTGGTATAGACTGGAATGAATATGGGTTGTCTGATCTATCCCTAACAGAAATAGGAAGGTGACATCAATACACGACCTAGCTCAATTGATTAGGGAGAATGGCTATATCTAGTTTTTGCATGTGCTTGCTATTTCTACAGAAGGCCAACTATATACAGGAAAATGAAACCGCACACCCATGGACCAAGTCTTACCTGCTGAGCAAGCTCTCTGGTCGGGGCCAGGACCATGGCTTGAGTAGCTTTCAGCTCAATATCAATCTGTTGAAGGATGGCGATGGCAAACGTGGCCGTCTTTCCTGTTCCGGACTGAGCCTGAGCAATGACATCATACCCTGCGAAAAGTATGACCGAATTAAACATTTTATGCAAACGAGGCTTCTGAAACAGACTGTTTTTTCATTCTGTACCCATACCATGAAACAGTCTCAAACTCACTGTACTGAGTAGACTGGGATGAATATGGGCTGTGTTTAATCTTCCCTTACCAGATATTAAACTATGTGCCACAGATGAGCACTGCCTTGCCCAGTTGATAAGGGTGGCAGAAGAGCAACCTGAGTCTGCCCCAATACAAAATGAATTTTTTTTAAACGTTTTTTATAAAATACATACCCTTGATACAAGGGAGAATCGCCCTCTGCTGAATGGCAGAGGGTTTCTCAAAACCATAGGCATATATTCCCCTGAGAAGATTCTCACGCAGGTTCATGTCATCAAAGCTGTCGACAACCTCCTTCCAGTTGCCCTAACCAACAAGGAAAAATATTGCAAAAATTTAAAAGGGATCAAACCACCTTGGAATCAAGCTGAAATTTGCAAACTCCATAGGTGCACTTGGGATCTTTAGCATGAACTGAAACCTACACTGTGCTGTGTTCAATAACATAAGCGCTTGAAGAATTCTCATGAACAAAATTTGTGCTGTTGAACGATCTGTTTAGCAAAATAGGGTGGAACGGGAAGTGGAGTATAGTCAATTTTAGTGTCACTGCCAACATTTACTAGTAATATTTCCATTGAGGTTTGTGATTTTTTTCATAGCAAGATGCTTGTGTCACCGTGATGAGACAAAACCTGATGTTATAGCCATATGTAGAGGACAAAAGTACAAATTCAGTCTTGGTACACCTTATTCACTGCGATTTAGTGTAATAAAGAGATCCTTCATCTGGTTTCTGTATACAGCTATTGACAAACTCTTAATGTCTCATTAAGTGCTCATTAAACATAGGGTGGATGCTAAAAGGAATGCTGAACGTACGTGTTTGCATTACATATATTTTTATTTATATATAAAATTATAAATGTACAATCATATTTAATTTATTTTAAATATACATTTTCAACTTACCTCAATGACTCCATCTGGCTCCATGCCCTCGGGGCCATTGTCTCTAGGTCTGATCGAACAAGGAAACAAAAAGGGGCAAATTAAAAATCTATCCAATCATATGCAAACATCTCCGACTTTATGGTGCAGCTCATCATTCATTCGCGGTCAGTCAGCTGACCAATGAGGGGAATGTAACGCTATGAAGGTTATGAACGGAAACGAAATGGAGGGAAGTTCTTCCCCCGGTCAGCAGACACGTCGCAGGCTTCTGGAGAAGGCCTCGATCACAACCCTCATGCGGCAGATTTTTTATTTATTTATTTTTAGCCACACCATGGTAGCGCGATTAAAAACTCTGTAGCGTTTTAATAAAATGCATCTTATTTAAAACACGGCACAATACACGCATAAAACGCAATAGTCAGTTAGCCTGCTTAATCGTAGCTCGAGCGTAACGCCAGTGAGATCATAAGTTACTAATTTAAATAACTAGCTACTCAAATTTTTAATCAACAGACAAAGCAAATGTAACGTTATATAAATAGAGATTTCTACATTAGTTTAAATGAGATTAGAGGCAGTGCGTACTGAGCAGAGGCGTCCTGAGCCAAGGCCCGGGCCTACTCCCGCACTAGCGCACACTTCTCTTTTGTCTAGGCCATGTGCTCGAGACGCATTCCCACGAAATATACTTAATCCTGCTTAGCACGACAACGATTATTAAATTATCACACAAAAATGAGAAATATAGGATATATCGAGTATTTTCCATCAAATGCCGATCGACAGATCCTGATATTAGTGCTCGACTGGCAGAGGCAGGAGGCGGCCATGTGGATGCGGCCGAACCGGCATCTAGCTGTTAGCATTCGGCTAGGGACCCGGCATATTTTTATTTCTTTTAAATTTAATTATGAAAAAACAGTATAGTCACCCATCCCGAACAGCTCAACACATACGCATACCGTACAAAATAAAATTAAACTTATAAGACAGTTATCGCCACTCGCGGCCTTCTTCCACTTACACATGTTAGCTAGCTAACAGGTCTATTAACGAGCCACGCCGCAAGCGCTATCCTTTCAGTCCGGATTTACACGAGAAAAAAACCGCAAAATCGCCTCGGCTGCTTTCCGTGTGTATGTATAAGCAAAATTAAACACGCGTTTAAATTTTTAAGAACGAGAAACCAACTAAGACGTTTCCTGAAATCAGCATTTACTCACCTATGTTCATGTTGAGCCGACATTATCACAAAGAAAGGCAGAAGGGCGGAAAAGTGCTAAATACGTGGGCAAGGAAGCACACTGAAGGATTTTAATTGGAGCCCTCGGCTATCAATCAGTACTGAGGCGGGACACAGTGACCGCGGATTGGGTAAAGAGCAAAGAAATCCCGCCCACAGCCCCTTTTACGTCAGGATAGTATGACATCACCGGAAGCGTGACTCAATCAATTTCCGACAAATATAAAATGCGATAACGATTGCAAAAGTATTAAATACTAGTTAAAATTATAATATATTAATACTGCTAGATTATTGAAATAAAATAACAGATGGATAGATTTACATTTAGGCATTTAGCAGATGGTCTTATCTATTGGAGTGCATTAAATATGACCTTCCGCTTGTACACTAGGTTACTAGATAGATAATCACTTTATGATCAAGTAATTGCACTATTTTTATACTGTTGAATTTCATACTAACCAGAAATCCAAGGTCCGTGTATAAAATCATTGTATATACATATACAAAATTCTTGGTAATATTATAAATGCTAAAATAGCAAACCACTATATTAAATATATGATACTCATGTAAACACAAACCTGGAGGCACAAAATACCATATCAACTGATGATTGTCCTGAATGCTGTACACAGAAATGCAGGAGGAAACAGACATAATAGACTGTGCCTTTTCACTCTTTAAAATGTCTCTATTTAATCTATTCGTGTTTTTTGAGGGATCACAAGTGGTCCAAATCAAATTACAGAAAGAGAAACGAACTATAGGTTAATCAGAAAGCAGTAAACAGAATGCATATTTTCCACACAGGTCCATACAAATACACCAAAACTGACAGAATGACAATATACAGTAAATAGTGACCAGACCAGGCCCACCTATTATTTTACACAGGACATGATTTATTGAAAAAACAAAAAAACAACAAAGAAAAAAAAACATGATTATACTTGCACATTTGAGTAACATAACACTCTTCTTAACAACCGATAAAAAGTTTCAACTGACTTTTACAGATGAGAAAAATCCAAGAGGCATTCTACCCCATTGATGAAGCCTTTTACAAGAGTCCAACAAGGTGTCTCGAAGATGTCAAATGTCAAAAAGGTAGCCATTATATAAAAAAATTCTGACAACCACAAGAAAAAAAAATAACACTGATACAAAACAAAAACATTTTAAAAAGTGGGTTTGATAATGTGATATTCTGTTTTATAGTCTCTCTGCCTTGTGGGACGGTAAAGGTTTCCAGCTGTTTCTTTCCTTCACCGCTTGCTGCAAAACCCTTATAAACAGTTATCACAGCGAGAGCTTGCAGTGACAAAGCTCTTTGTACATGAGTCTTCTCAGCTTAGGCATGTCCTGCTGACTGAAGTTGAAGGGCTGTCCCAATGCCAGACACTTACAGTACTAGAATGAAAAAAAAGGGAAAGTGAAAGTGAGAGGTTGCTCAAGACTTTGCACAGTACTGTATATTTAGATTTTTACTCTTGTTTGTATTTGGGTAAGAAACTAATTCACCTTTAGTGCCTCTCCTGAATGACTTGTACAACTATACAATATCACACAATATATGTTAACACCATAAATACTCACCTGAAGGACAAAAGCCCCACAGTCACTGTCATTATTCTGCCTTCCTACATTCTAAGATACAAATAGAGCATCAGTAAAGTACAGCTTGTAAAAAGAGACTGTGAAATTCAACAAAATTGTCTATAAACCAACAAAGTGCTATGTGATTCCATATAGAGCTTGAACTTTTTCCAATGTAACAATCAGTTTAGACTAAATACAAAGAACGCAAATAACGAAGAGTTTTATATACAGTGGGGAAAATTATTAGTTTTGCCCACTTACAAACTGATGAAGGGTCTATCATTAGGGTCTATCAAGGGTTTATTTTAAATGATACAGAAAGAATATAAATAAAAAATCCAGAAAACACACATTATATAAATGTTATGAATTGAGTTGCATTTCAGTGAGTAAAATAAGTATTCTTTTTTTTTTTTATTAATTCTGGCTCCCACAGACTGGTTTATGTGCTCATGTAGTACACAGATTAATTTTAGAAGGTGCTCCTAACAACAGTTCATTATGTGTATAATACCTGTCTCCTTAGAATCTCCCATTCAAACCTCACCACAATGGGCAAAAATAAAGAGTCGTCAAAGGATGTCAGGGACAAAATTGTAGTCATGCACAAGGCTGGAATGGGCTACACGACCATCAGAAAGAATCTTGGTGAGGAGACAACTGTGGGGAGCGATTATTTGCAAATGGAAGAAATACAAAATAATCATTAATCACCCTTGATCTGGAGCTCACTGCAAGATTTCACCTCATGGGGTAAGTTAAGAATGATCCCAAAACTACACAGTTCTTGTGAATGATCTGAATGACCGTGAAGGCGGCTGGGACCACAGTCACCAAATAAACCATTGGTAACAATATGCCGCCATGAATTGAAATCCTTCAATGCCCGCAGTATTCCCCCCCTAACGAAGGCACATACAGAGGCTTAGGAACTGAAGGTTTGCCAATGGACAGAGAATGATTGGAAGAAAGTGCTGTGGTCAAATGAGACCAAAATTTAGCTCTTTAGGATCAACTCAACTTGCTGTCTTTGGAGGAAGGAAAATGCTGACTGTGACCTTAAGAACACCATCCCTATAGTCAAGCAGGGAGGAGAAAACATCGTGCTTCGGGGCCGTTTCTCTACTAAACGTACAGGCCGACTTTGCCGCATTGAGGGGCCAATGGATGGGGCCATGAACTGTAAAATTTAGGATGAGGACCTCGTGAAGATGGGTCGTGGATGGGTCTTCCAGCATGTCAATGACCAAAAATATACCGCCAAGGCAACAAAGGAGTGGCTTAAGAAGAAGCACATTAAAGTCATGGAGTGGCCTAGTCAGTCTCCAGACCTTAATCTTATAGAAAATTCATGAGTGGAGTGAAAACTTTGAGTTGCCAAGCGACAGACAAGACACCATAAGGGTTTAGATAAGATCAGTAAAGAATAGTGGACTAAAATCCTTCCTGAGATGTGTGCAAAACTGGTAAGCAACTACACGAAACATCTTACCTCTGTGCTTGCCAACAAGGGGTTCTCCACCAAATACTAAGTCATATTTTGTTTGAGGATCAAAAACTTATTTTCAATTTATAACCTTTGTATTGTGCTTTTTCCGGATTTTTGGTTGATATCTGGTCTCTATTCCCTTCAATAAAACTATAATATAAAATTATAGACCCTTAATTTTCTTTGTAAGTGGGCCAAATTCCAAATTCTGCAGCAGATCAAATATTTTTTCCTTCACAATATACAAACAAACAAAAAAACAAAACACCAAAAACAAAAAGAAAACACATTTCTTCACATAGCAGTTTGTGGCAAATTGTCCTAAAAGACTGCTTTGACTTACCATTTTGAAAAAGGCTCTCCACCCAGTGAGGAAATCTCTCTGCTGTTTTATAATAGATTCTGCCTGGAGGTACTTAAAAATATGCTAGAAGGGGAAAATAAAATAATTGGATTTGAAAAAACAAATTGTGTGATCTAAATGCAAAGTCACTATAATAATGCTATTAAAAAGTAAATGACAATACAGACCTTGGGACACCGTCGGTTGAGAGTTCGCTGGGAGTCAAAGTAAGTGATGAAGCGCTGTTTGATGTCCACTGACACAAGCGACCAGTGCACTTCCAGGTGAATGGGGATCAACAGAAGATCCTTGCTGAAGATGTCAACCTAAAGCAAACAATGAAGATGAATGTGTATACTGTAAGGCAGAGTACAGAATCTATGCCAGACTTTCTGCTGGCAATTCTCACACAATTATACATGAGTAATAAATGAATGGCTGCACCTATATTCTCAGTACCTGTCTATGTCTTTTTCAGGACAGAACTATCTCAGATAAATTCAAATACAGCAATATATATGAGCAATGGACCGATTTTAATAAAATTTTAAAACATCGTTATTTACCTTCCTATCATTATTAACTCCTTTTAACTTCCAAATTGCTCTTTTTAAACTGTTGATTATTGTATTCTACATGGTTGCAAATTGGCAACAGAGATTGGGGGGTACTTACATTTTTTGTCCATCGTTTAACTCCTTCATAACCTTTAGTTCGCAGCTTATCATAAAAGAAGCTGTTGAAGAAATGTACCTAAAATAGATTGAAAAAGAGTCATGTTTGAAATGTAGACATACAAAAATCAACATGGGCATACTCTATATCTGGGGCTCTAAACTTTTTACTCAGGGACCTAAAATACAGTATATAAAATGAATGAATGAATGAATGAATGAATGAGGTACATTCAGTACAGATTTAAATCACAAACAAACTATTCAAACAATTAAAATAAATATATAAATATATTAGTCATATGCTTAATAGTGCTGCATCCTCTTTACAAGAAGGGAGGTGCTCCGAACGTGATGTTTTCCCATGAGAGTTTTGTAAGAACTTATGGCATAAGTTGTCACCTCTTAACAAATATGTATAATCAATCTTAATTATTTTAAATTATAGCCACCATTGCTTACATGGCAACTCTGACTCAGGCTTCCTATTTTTATTATTATATTATTATTATTATAAGATATAATTGTAGATTTGTTGGACTGCACAAATTATTTTCCAATTAGTTTGTTAAATGTCGTCATAAATAGATAGATAGACAGACAGACACACACATATGTAGATACTTTATTGATCATGAAGGAATTTCCAGAATGTTTTGTTATTAAATGTCATGTTATTAAATTGAGAAGACTTGAGAACATTTAAATGATGCAATCATTTTAAAGAAGCCTGAATGCTGATCCTTGCCAAGGTGGCTTGGAGAAACCATCGCTGTTGTTGTCATGAACATTCAGCCAAAATCAACGGTTCACTTGTTACAAACTGGCTACACAGATGCATCTCTCTGTGGAACAGTAACTCTGCACACAATCAACACTTTTCGCACAGTGCAGGAACATGGTTGGGAGTTATTGCCACGTCACCCATACAGTACTGATCTCACTTTAACCCATTTCCACATGTTCGCTCATTAAAGAGACTCCCAGGTAAGCCAATGTTTCAGACCGGAGGCAGGCAATCTGATCATGACATGATCACATACTGAGAAAACTTACTACCTTGATGGTATTCAAGCGCCAGTGAAACGCTGGGATAAGTGCGTTAGTGTAGCAGGGGATTACAAGAAAAAATAAGGGAGTTTTTACTCTCATAACTGTGTTCCTTTATTCTGTGTAATAAAAAGTCCTGGTTTGGCCCTCATATTATTTCAGCAGACTAAACAAAATGCTTTAATCTTTCTATACATAATTTTTTAACCATTACACATCTGTTCAGTGCTATAACTATAATTTAGGGGCCTCCGAGTGGCGCAGTGGTAAAGTGCTCGCCCTATCATCCGGAGATCGCGAGTTAGATTCCCGGGTGATGCTGTTGCCTCTCACAGCCTAGAGAGAGCTGATTGGCCGAGCTCTCTCAGAGGGGAGGGATGAGAGGTACTTAGTGCTCCCACATTAATCACGGCTCTACAGCCAATCGGGGCGTCCGTGAGCTCACGCTGGCGGAAGGAGCGGATAGTTTTCTGAATCAGACTACTTTGTTCATCTTCAACATAAATATTCATTGAGTATTTACCACTCCCCATACACGCCAAACAGTGCACTTTTTTCCATTTTACGCTATTTGGGATTAAATCCCAGAAGAGTTAGTTAGCTATTAATTAGAAAGCGTATTAGAAAGTCTTCAATTTATGAAGCGTAAAGCATAGCGTATTCCCTGGTCTTGTCTTGTTTGCAACAGAAGCACTGAATGAGCTAATGCTAATGGTAGAAAATGCCACCAAACTCAGGGGAAATTGCACATTTGTACATGCTAGTTCTCTTTTGAATACGTCCACCACAACATACTGCACATGAAAATAATGAGCAGAACAGAAGGTATCAATTGCCAAGTTACTCAGGTAATCTTGTTGGTAATTAGGTAATCTTTGTTTTGTTTTGTTTTTTGGCTCCAGAATATACCTTGAAGGTAACCATCAATGAAAACACATAGTAACCTAATGTCAGTTAACGGTACTTCTGCTTTCCACAGTTGTGACTGATATTGTGCAAGTGGTCAATAAAACATCTATTGTGTTCCAGTCACCCTGTCCACTCATCAAACTCTGGGCCCGATAACTTGAAATAAATTAAACTAAAAGAAGTTAATAATGAAAAAAGTGAAAAATATTATTCATCACCTTGTCAGGCACTGAATCCATTACAAGGTCTCCATACATATTCATAACCTGAAAAAAAAATTAACAAACAGAAAAAATGAACAGATAAGGGGAGGGACTCCAAACAGTAGCGTAGCTATTACTAAATAACTGTAGTTACTGTACTTGGTCATTGAGCCAGTTTTGTCCATATAGAGTGCTGAGATCATCCATAGTGAGAACATGGCGCTTGTAGTTAACGCTGAACCCTCGCACCATGCTCGTACCTGGGGACCTCTGGTACGACTGGATTATCTGGTGCACCTCTGCTTTCCTGAGAAAACCACCATGTGACCGTTTATAATAAATCGTGCATACAAATTTGGCTTGTATTGAAATACAGTGTGTAGGTGTAGGTACATTTACTGAATACTCTAGCTGGTATTCATGCCAAACAACTTTCTCCTTTTCATGAAAAAAAATTCTATTAATATGTTTTTGTATATCATTATTGTTTAGCTATACCTGTAAGGTTGAGAGAAGCTCTCATTGAAGATCTCCTGCAGTTGTTCCACAATATCATCAGTATGTATAGGGATCAGACTGCCGTATTTATGGAGAGACTCATCCAAAATGCCTGGAAGATAAAAATATTAACGAATTTAGATGAAGCCACGGTCTTGAAGCTAAATGAATATATTTGTTAGAATGATAAAATACAATTGCAAGTCTACATTTAATGGAAGAGAGAGAGAGAGAGAGAGAGAGAAAAACAATTAAAAAAAAGACAGAGGATGGAGCTCTCTTGATTAAAAACTATTTTCTGCAATACATTTGCTCCACATGTAAATGATTGTTAGTTACTGCATTCAGAGGTGCAACAATGAATTTAGAAATACTTGAATACCTCAAATCTACAACATTTCCGTTTCTGACAAAACTCTTAAAGCTGTGGTCAAATCATTTTCATAATTAGCTTCTTACAGTTATCTTTAAATCTGTGGTGAATCTAACCACTGACTGCCTAATAAAGAACAAGAGTCTTTTTTTGTCTGATATACATAATTTATGTAATATATAGTCCAGTCCAGCTGCTGCCTCAGGTCTATATTTGGAATCTAATCTAATCTACTATTTGGTAAAGGGGCATCAAAGCTATCAATCAGACTTAGTCACCTGCTTACCTCACAGTCCCCTTTGCCCCAACTACAGAAACAAAATGACTTCATTCCTGCATCACTGTTGCCTGTTTGTGGCTGAGAGTGTGCAAAACCTCATCTTCTTAAAAAATGTTTAGCATATATACATGAATAATGCTGTATACGAAATAATACACATTAAACTTGTGTAGTCGTAATAATGAGCAGATCCCTCTCAAACTCTAACTTTTTAATGCACTGAAAAGAAAACTAGCATTGCTGCTGTAAAATAAAATAAGAAAACATTTTAATATATAATGTTAAAACAACACTCGTTTTAATGTTTTATTCAAGAAGATGCCACGCTCTGCCGATCAAAATAAATTCGACCAGTTTCTAATTTTTGCTCCATCTTCCAGAGGTCGTGAGTCTGAATGCCAACAATACAATACCAAATCTGTCCATAACCGAGACTTCAAAAGAACAAACTTGGCCATGTTGTTTGGGTGGGAGGGATAGCTTGCTCTCTGTCCACTATCAAAAATATCAGCACTAGCCAATCATGGGCATTTGTAAGCTCAGGCACACAGAAGAGTGCAAAAACCATCTTCTTGACATTTTGTCATGTGCTAAAACAAATATGCATCACAAATATCACACACAATACAACATTAATAACTTGTCTATAAAAACCATTTTGTGTTGTACATCTACAGACTTAACAAATAATACCTCAAGTTGTATATATTGCTGTGGAAACACCACAGTCAATACAGTTCAGTTCAGACTGAAGAATGACTTTTGTAGCAGGTGTGTATTTGAGCTAGTATCATTAAAAAAAAGCATTTGAAACAATGCTGCCAGGGACATTAATGAATATAAAGATTTACCTTGGACACAGGACACATGCTCTTTTGTGAGTGCAACCTCCACTCTTTGCATGGAAACCGAAGGGAAATCTTGTCTTTCACTGCTTCCAAGACTGGGTGCTGAGCTGGACTGGGAGATGCCATGATATCCATTCAAATCACTAAACAGAGCTTCTGAGAAGAGATGGACACGTTTCATGAGGATAACTCACTTGAATAAAAACACTGATAAACGTAACTGTTCCACCATGAAATGCCAGACGTACCTGTCTCACTTTCATTTGCACTCTGTGCTGTACCTCTTGAGCTGTTCGACCCTGGGTCCCGCCTCTGCCTGCTTGGATAAAGATTATACTGACGCCACCGCCTTGCTCGTCTGTACCCAAGTGCTCGTCTGTACCCAATCCACTGTGCCCGTTGCCGCCATATTTTCCAGTTCTGAGCGAGCCGGAAGCGCAGCCGTGTTGAAGCCCTGAGCCTCCTCCACCGCTTCAGCCTCTGCTGCCTGAGGCCATAAAGCCGAGCCCAGAGAGGTCTCTCAGAAACATCCCTCGCTTCGGGTTTGTCTTGCTCCGTATTTGAAGGTGAAAAGTTCTGGTAGTAATGTGCCATTTGTGACAATGACGCATGTGAGTCATGCCAGTCCACTAATCCCTCCTCCTCTTCTACTGGAGCACATTCAGAACTGATCTCCTCACCTTCGTCCAACTGGTCCTCTTCTAATTCATCCTCTTCCTCATCTTCATCTTCTTCATCTTCATCAAATCCTTCCTCTTCATCCATCTCATCCGTCTCTATGCATTCTCCAGTCCACCCCCTCTCCTTGTGGCTTACTTTGAAGTCCATAGCGCCTTGGGCATTAGGAGGAGAATCAGGGGCCAAAAGGTGCCCTCCTGCCATGCCTACACCAGTGCCCTCATGGCTCACGGTCAAAGAGAGCTCCCCCTGCCAGCGATTTGGAGCCAAGCTTGCCCCGCTGTCCCTCATGGTCCACGGGCACCCTGCTACCTGCGCCAGCTCGCCGTCTGCAAAAACACAGGTTAAAGAAAAGGTGAGCTAAACAATGTATCCATAGGTAATTATTAGGGGAAACATGCCCTTTGCAATATTATATATAGCTGAATATTTGCAATGAGTGACGATGCGCTGGTTGATCCCAAAGCATAAATTCTTTTATATTGATTTCCTTTTGAAAAATCAGTAAAAAAATAAATTAAAAATCACATTGCATACAATCATTTTACACAATTCCCATGTGCACATAAGGATCTATGGATTTCTAAGCCTGCCTGTTCCTTCATATACACTTAGTGAAGAAGACATGCAGGAGAGAGTGAACATGCAAGTGATACTGTATGGTTTGTTTCTGTGTCAGAGGGGTCTCTCTTGAATTATTTATTCAACACATCATTATTTGCTATACGGTCCTAACCAAACATTTGATTCCAACTTTTAACTCAAATGTTTTTTGTTCAGCTATTTATTTTCTACATACTACAACAATACTGGAGATTTCAAAACTATGAAATAACACATGTAACAACAACAGACATGAAGGTCAGCTGTTGTGGAATAGTTCTTGCAAGAACAGTATCGTCAAGTGCATTTGCAAAACCCGTTAAGCACCATAAGGAAACTGTCTGGTTATGAAGGCTTTACAGAGCATGAATAGCAGACACATCTCAATATTAACTCCTCAAAGGAGATTATCGCATATTTGTTGGATGCCTTCAGTGTAGTTTTACAATGTAGAAAGAAATAAAAATCAGGAACATCCATGCAATTGGAAGGTGTGTCCACACTTTTACTTGGGAGTGAATAAATAGCACATTTCTCAATTTTATATAAACATTTTAAGTTTTCACAGTATTTTTGATCTCATCTTTGTCAGGATTCAGATCTTGATAGTGAATTAAGGAAAAAGACACAGTGATATTAATCATCCTTAGCAATAAGTACACAAGCGCTTAACCAATAAAACTAAAGTTTGTATGCTGCGAGCAGGGTGACCAATCTCAAACTGTCCAGATAACCCTGTGGGTGTATTCATGAATTATGACTGCCTTTATTCAGAATCATGCCATGCCATCTTTACACATGCTACACCATTGAACAAACTTAATGAATTGCAAAGCATATCAAAATCACAAGTACAATGCACGATAGGTAAATGCCAAATTGTTGTTAATCTTTCAGCTGCTTCCGTCGAGGGGTCGATGAATTGACAACAACAGACTATCTGATCCGCACAAAACACCAGATGCCCTTACTGACGCAACCATCCCATTTAATCTGGGCTTGGAACCGGCACTGAATCCAGCGTTGCAGAGCTGAAAACCGAAGCCTTCCGCCTCTCCATCACTGAGCCACCAAGCTATAGATAGATGCCATATTGTTAGTTGTTGTTAGTCTTTCGGGTGCTTCCATCAAGGGGTTGCGACAGCAAACCAGCCAATCCGCTCAACAACTTAGCACTGGGTTTTACACCGGATGCCCTTCCTGACGCAACCATCCCATTTCTATAATATTCAGTATCATAGGAAATTTGGGGGGGGGGGGGGGTAATGGGGTTATTGAGGCTACGCTGCTCTGGGGATTTTCTGGTTCTGTTCGAAACCAAATCAACCAGGATATGCAGCACTTTATAAAAATGATTTCTTTAGGGCTGTGAGATTTGCAGTGTCCAAATGCAGATTGTACAAGCACTTACTTCCCAAATTCATACAATATATTTGTACACACCAAATTGTTGTCAAACAGAATACCAAAAAAGCCAATATTTGTATCTCAGCCTCCATGATTGCATATTTTCCAAAACGAAAGTGCGCGAATCTGTGATCAGTCCCCAGATCGAAACTGAAGCAGACTAGGATATAATCCTACAGTGTGTGTATTCAGCTTCATTCGGTGTGTTCCTTCAGGCAACACATTTAGCAATTAAAATAACGCTAGAACATACCAAACAAACCGTCACAGCTTTAGACAGAACACGACAGCTTCTTGCTCAGGTAGAGAATAATAACGCCGTGTCTACCTGCGGAAGCATCTACTCACATCTCCACCCGCTCCTACCAACAGGTTAGCATTTAGCCGCAGCCGAACATGTTTATAAACGTGTCCTCGCTTGGTACCGCTGCATTCGCCCATGAACAAATGTCCTTCAGAGTTTTCAGACGATACCACGCACTATGAATAATCGCATTAACGCCTGCCATGGACTCGCTTTAGCATATTTCCGTTTTCTCCCCTCAAGCTCTGCAGTGTGATGTTAATAAAGCGTGAATAATTAGCAGGCTAGGTAGCTAGCTGGCCTAAACCCTGCTCAGCACACCGTATCTTTTTGCATTTTGTTTATTTACATCACTACAACACTCACCGTCCGAGTGCAGTTTTGTATGAGTTTCAGTAGACGCGTGTTAGCTGTGCAGTCCACTACGTGTCTTATAATTTTTGCAGATTTGCTATGAGGAGAAATTCAGCCCTAATCAATGAAGCCCGTCGCCTTCTTTCAACGAAGCTGTGACGCGACTGTTGCCGAGCCTTTGTTGATGACGTCAGCAGCGCGCTCACTTTCTCTCTCTCTCTCTCACCGCGCTCCCGCAGAGAGTCAAGCGTGTGACTCCTTCTCTCACTCACTCACTCACTCGAGTCAGTCTTTCTTGAGCCAGATTTTCTTGTATTTTTAATGTGGTCTTAATGTTCTCTAGGCTTCCTGAAGGACCTGTTTGGCTCTCATTATCAGTCCAGTCCCTGTACCTGACCAGTTTCCAAAGAATATTTTTGTTTGTTAAGCCACACATTGACCTATGAATCATTCAAGCATTAAAAAAAATCTAACTTAAGGCATGAAGCAGTGAGAAACTGGTGGTGTAGATGATGACAAATGATAAGGCTGATGATTAGTATAATGCTGATGCTGAGTAGTTGAAACAGACGAGAGGGGAAATGAGGTTGCTGCTTAGGTTGTTAGGTCGCTCACTCACTCATTGTCTATACCGCTTTATTCTGTATGCAAGACCAGGGGCTGGGGAGGGGACTTAGGAGACTTAGCGCACAAGGTGGGGCACACCCTGAATGGGATGCCATTCCATTACAGGGCACACACACTCAAACATTCACACAATGGGCAATTTGGGAACAGAAATTATTCCAATCTGCATGTCTTTGGACTGTGAAAGGAAACCAGAGTGCCTGGAGGAAACCCACCAAGCATGGGTAAGAAAATTCACACAGACCCGAGGAAACCGGACCCTGGAGGTGCAAGGCGGAAGTGCCAACCACTATGCCACACAAGCGTGTGACTTAACTTTACAAAATTTGCTGTACAACTAACACTGACTCTAACTTTGATGATATAGTTATTTTATACTGTAAGTAGCACATTTCCATTTTAAATAGTATTTGGCATGCAGTTTGTGGTAGGGTATTAACATTCATGAATGATTACAAAATGGATCCAAAATGATTAGACAACTGATAAGACTTATGTTGCAGGGCCAGTACCTGGCTTAGTTTAGTCCTAATGCTAACTAGTTATTAGGGTTTAATGAACATCAGTCTTAGACACCAAATTACACATTTTGTTATATGTTTATCAAGTCTTACGATTATCAGGTTCCTGGCTTTTGCATGAAAATAGAAAGGAGCAAGAGTGCCAAAATTACCAGAATAACTCTTTCATGTTCTTCAGCATGCTCAGTAAAACCTCGGGCAGATTTACTTATAAAACTGCATAAATATCTATCTAACTTTACTGATTATTTCCAAGCAAATGGTTTTCACACCAAATATTGACTGTGCCTATTTTAATACTCTTTAATGCTCTTTATAGAATTTTATATTATGTAGAAATGTTTTCAAATGCATCAATTCTTATGACATTTATTTTTATATGTACCAATACTTATGCATAGTACTGTATATAAAAGGTATTCATCAAAAACACCACTGTCTTATGTTGTTTGTTCAAATATTTGTGGACACCTAACCCAAGGAATAAATAAGGACAATGCAAAGGGTTTCTGAATGACACTGTCTCTTAAAAATGTGGAGTCAATTGAAAAGGGTTGGCTTTGTAAAGATAGGGGTGGCGGGAGGGGGGGGTATGTTAGGTTTTCAAGGGGCCCAGAATTTTTAGGAGCAGCCTGTCCTTACCATAACACCCACAACCGGTTTATGAATGTTTCTTTCAAGATTCGCTTAACCATTGCTGTTAGTTTTCTGGTCAGCCTTTTCACTATAATGTGCAGATTGACTGCAGGGATTTGTGCTCATTCAACCACAAGAGTATCAGTTTGGTCAGACTTGACCAACGGGTGTTCAGTGGGATTGAGGTCATGACACTTCACAGGTCACTCAAGTTCTTTCACTCCGAATGTGGCAAACTATGACTTTATGGACCTCAAGTTCAGTTCAGCAACCACAATCATGAAGAAGACTGCTGACATGACAGCTGAAGACAATCATGGACACTCAAAGAAGGTAAGCCACAGAAGGTCATCATTGAAAGGGCTGGCTGTTCACAGAGTGCAGTATTAAAGCATTTTCATGGAAAGTTGACTGGAAGGGCAAGGTCTGGTAGGAAATGTGTACATACAACATGGATAATCGCAGTCTTAAGTAGCAAAAACTTGGAAGAACTTCAGAAGGAGTTTAGTGAAGCTAGAGTCAGTGTATCAAGAGCTACCATGAACAGACATCTTCAGGAAATGGGCTACAATTGTTGCATTCCTAGTTTCAAGCCACTCCTGAACCAAAGGCAACATCAGAAACATCTTACCTGAGTTAAGAAGAAAAAAATGGACTGATGCTCAAATGTCCAAAGTCCTCTTTTCAGATGAAAGTAAATTTTGCATTTCATTTGGAAACCAAGGACCCCATGTTTGGAGAAGAACAGAATCCAAGTTTCTTAAAATCCAATGTAAAGTTGGTGGTGATTTGGGGTGCCATGACATCTGATGGTGTTGGACCACTGTGATTTATCAAGTCCACTTTCAATGCAGCCATGTACCAGGAGATTTTAAAGTGCTTCATACTTCCGTCTGCTCACAGCATTGTGAAGATGGCAATTTCCTTTTACTAAGTGCATAAGTGTAGTATAGAACAGCAGAGATTAATATTATCCTCTGGTCTGGTTCCAGGCTTTAATTTTAGCCAAATATGAGGCTAATATGAAGAAATATCCCTTAATACCCATATAGTATATTCTTCTAAGGTAGTCAGTATACAGTTAGAAAAAAAAATATGTACATAGCTACATTTTAATCCAATGATTGTGTATTTAACATGATTTTCATTTTAATTTGATTATAATCCAAAGATGGTATATATGACATGCACAATGTGTACTAACAAAATCATGAAGTACACGACTCACTGGAAGATTGTGTTGAAAGGTGCTCAAAGTCTTTTACAATGTAGGTGTGGCATACTTTAACTCTAAATAAGACCCATAAGGAGCATTCCTACTTAAGGAATGGCATGTCACAGTAGTGGGTGAGTGTTCAGTGTTTATAGCCTATACAGTAAAGATGTCCATCATCCAGTGTGCTCATCAGCTCTACATCAAAGGTCCAAAGTGTGAGTTCCATGTTACTCTGATCTGTTGACTTCTGTTTTACTGGTCTACACAGAACTGAAAATCCAAAACATCAACTAGTAAATTAAGTCTGGCAGTCCACCTGGGACATCTGCATCAACCAAGCCTGTACATAATGCTCATATCGTAACAATGTCAAATAATGGCTTGAGATACCTAGAAACTGTCCATCATTTCAAGCGTAACATCTCAAACCCACAATCCAAGGTCCCTTGCCTTGCACCCTCCTGTCTTGGATTTTTTTTTACCTCATTGATACTTATAAACCAAGCTTGCAGAGTCACCTAATATTACATCTAGCCTAGATCAGAGACATGCTGGGACAGGAAGAACAAAACCTTTTCAAAGACACTGCAGAGATGAAATAAGTATGAATATAATGACTGTTTGGTCATTACAAACCTGAAAGAACCTTACAGATGCAGGTGTAGGCATGGCATCCTCACAAACATCTAATAGTGCACAGATATCCATTAACTCTTTTACAGACTGCTTGTTCATTTTTAATATAAAAGATTTTACCCCTATTTCTGATTGCCTTACTTCTCAATCTCACTTATTCTTTATACCGCTTATTATGTACAAGAAGGGAGGACTGGTAGGGTAGATCCTGGATGGGGTGCCACAAACACCCACACAGTCACGCACTACTGATTATTTGGAGACACCAATTAGCCTAATCTGCATGTATTGGTAGGAAACCGGAGTACCATTAGGAAACCTGCCAAGCATGGGGAAAACATGCAAACTCCACACACACAGCCCCAAGACATGACTTGAATGTTTCTATTTAGAATTAAAAGGCAAAAATGGATATGTAAATAAATCAGTAAAATTTCATAATTCTAATGAAGAGAAATCATAAGATCATATGACATCTATTAAAATTAAAGCAGGCCCTGAGACGATTAGACTGAGGTACCTAGGCTAAATTTGGGCATGACCCAGAATTCAAATCTATGTAAAGCTGTTCCACGTTAGAGGTTGTCTTCTACTCCCCAAAGTCTGATTTACTGTGATTTGTCCTAGACGATATTGCAAGTTATATTAGAGAAAGAGATTTGCTACATCTGCAAAGGATGCACATGAGTACCTTCTATATGTTGAAGCATCAACACAGGTTGATGCTTCAACATATAGAAGGTACTCATGTGCATCCTTTGTGTCCCAGAAAGAGTTCTGCAAGCTGTCATGGTTTGTGTGGTTGATTTAGTAGCTGTGCCTTATTATATTATGGACATTGGTTGCTGAGAGCTAGTAATCAAAAGTTGCTGAATTCTTCAGCAGGTCGCTTGGCCGCCTGTGTGGGATTTCAGTTTTCCTGGACTGGATGATTTATGGCCTATGGCCTTACATGTTCACCCCCAGATGCCAGCCCCCCTGGGCACATGCAAATGTGGGCTGCAAGAAAGAAAAAAAAAAGGGTGCCATCATACACAGGGGCTTTCTGTGTCTGTGTGAAAGTTACTGCCCTTGAGAAAAGAAAGCAGGGACGCTGTGAGGAACTGTTAGAATCCAGTCAGACTGGCCTGACTAGAACGGGTAGTTAGAGGCGGAGAGTAAAATAGAGCTTGAGTCAAAGTTTTTTAAAAGCAAAAAAAAAAAAAAAGTTTCGTTTGTTCTCACGTGAAGTCTGAGCTCAGGCGAACGTTCTAGAATGGTAGAATGTTAATGGAAGAACAACTTTTAATAAAATATTCTACATTAAGGATTTTGTCGCGCACCTTTGTGTGATTGTGCATCTTCACATGAAAATGCACAAAAGTATAAAGCAATCTGGTTGCCGCTAAAGGGCCACTCGGGTGCATTGCAAAGCGAAAACAGAATTTCAGTGTGAATGTTGGCGGAAGTAGAATGTTTCGAGCTTGCTGGATGAAGGTGCAGGTGGACGGCGATGGGCGGAGAGAGGGAAGAGGCGGAGTGCTTTAGGAGTTTAGGAAACCACTGCTTGGAGAGAGCTTCAGGTGGAAGATATTGGGCCATCGCCGACCACTGGATCAGATCCAGGATCTCACAACTACCAGTAAGGGGGATACTGGAGTAGGAATGCGACTTTAAAGTGGACCGGGCATTATTTCCTGCTAAAACTCTCCCGCTAAGGTTTAATCCAGGGATAAGATTTAGACTGGAAGGATAATAAACCGTGAGAAACAAACTCGAAACTGCGTAAAAGCACTACAGCCTGAACTCGCGAGAAGTCATGGACCGAGGCTAACACTCTGCTATGTAATACTTTATACAGAGGATTCCTAGAAGAAATTCCGACTTCCTGTTTATCTACCTGTAAGTACTTAGTTGTTGTTTGAAGGACTCACTAAGGGTCGAGGTTTCGAGTGTTGACGTCAGAGCGTCACTTGTGCGTGTCATTAGCTTTTCCTGGAAGCACAAGCAACACCCTTATTTACATTATTAAGATAGAATTTCAATTAGTCTAAGAACAAATATCATAATACTTTTATTAAATAGGACAATACACGTGTGTGTGTGTGTGTGTGTGTGTGTGTGTGTGTAGCAAGGTATTGTGGCATTCGTGGTGGTATTCACACTAGTGTGCAAGTTTTCCTCGTAGTATTGTAGCATGAGTAAATCAGGTGTTCAGGTGTAAAATGAATTTGGTGAAACATATTTGTGAAACATGTTGTAGTTGAACACATTTTCATGATAATGTGTTCTTAATTCTAGTTTTGTATTAATGTAATTGTTAATAGTTAAAGTCAACTGTGTAGTTGCCTTTAACATAAAACAGACTGACTATAAAGAAAAAAAATCCCAAATGTCCAATATCCATCAAAAGTTTAGACACACCTTCTAATTTAATGTTTTTTTTTTTAAGTGATTTATTTTATATATTCTCAGTCAATCCCGGAAGTTTTAAAACTATGAAATCACACATACAACATTAGGTAATTAAGAAATAACAACTGTAGGCAGTTGTTATTTTAAGGCATGAAGGTCAGCTGTTCTGGAATAGTCCTTGCAAGAGCAGAAATGCATTGTCAAGTGCATTTGCAAAACCCAACAAGCACCATGATGAACCTGGCTCTCATTAGACCATCCCAGGAAAGCAAGAACCAAAACTTACCTCTGCTGCAGAGGAGAAGTTCATTTAGAGTTACCAGCCTCAAAAATCACTAAATACCAAACAACACCTCAGATTAGAGCTGTTATGAAGGCTATACAGAGCACAAGTAGCAGATGCATCTCAATATCAACTCTTCATGGAAGATGATCACATATTTTAGATGCCTTCAGCATGGTTCTACAATGTAAAAAGAAATCAGGATGCATGTAATTGGAAGGTGTGTCCAGACTTTTGACTGGTAGTGTATGTCAGATATATTAAGTACTATAGCCTAAATTACAAAAAGACATTACTTAAACACATTGGTATGAAATGCACTCCAGGAGTTTCTACACATTTTATATATAGTATATAGAATTATATTGTATAATTGTATCTTATATTATTTTTATATTACTCTAATGCTGATTAAATAAAATGTTTTATTTTTTT
Source organism: Clarias macrocephalus (assembly GCA_011419295.1). NCBI lineage: Eukaryota > Metazoa > Chordata > Actinopteri > Siluriformes > Clariidae > Clarias > Clarias macrocephalus. Next base: position 10,451 of record JAAGKR010004431.1, on the reverse strand, counting down.
AAACAATCATCAAATTCCATTAACACTCTTCTCTAAATAAAGGGACACTATTAAGAAATATAAATTTTTATATACAAATATAAAAAATATTTGCTAAGATTAGTTAAAACTGCTGCTTATAATTTTGTAATGGCGTATTGTTTTGGAAATCAGTTATACATATCTAACTGAATTGTAGGTTGCATTTTTACTGACTCCGGTTTAAAAAACAAAACAAAATCAGACTCTCTGCAGGCATCTGTTGCTAATTTAGGCAAAATGTCAGATGCATGATGAATGTGTGGCTAAAATAATGCATTCACTGGTTTTGTCCCAGGTCATGCACAAGTTCATGACCTCAAATGCATTTAGTTGATTAGATAGGAAAAGATGAAATCCAATCAGTTACCAGTTAGAAGTATCACCAATCTCATTAAATTCCGATGTTTTTCATTAAGTGAAGTTACTTAATCATGACGGACCTTTACTCTGATTAGTTTTGGCTGTTATGGTAAACAGTAAGTAAGAGTAGCCCTGCAGATTATGATATGGTATGGTAGATTTATGGCATGGCAAGTGATTACCGAGTTAGATTATCTAAATAGTTATTGGAGAGCTATAATATACATACAACAGAAGACGAATGTTGCCCTGTTCAGTTTCATAGGCGTACACTAATGATGCTTTTGACATAATGTTTTTTGTCTTGTGATTCGAATGACCAAGTGGAAGCTGGTTTAATTATAACCAATTACGTAGTATTACTTAGTAATTATCATTATTTTTTTTTAGGAATTTGCCACACCCCTATCAGGTTCCTTATAGATTTTGGAATTTGAAGGAAGTCCATAATGTTCAGTAAACATTATAAGACACACCCATGTTATCAAACACCTTCACAAGCAATCAGCTATGAGTAAATGCTGCATTTTATTACTGTTCTTGGGCAGGGACAAATAACAAGATTATTCCAATATCATAACATAATATACATGTTACAATATACTTTCTGAAATATTGCAGATTTTGGAAACTCTGACTGGAAATTTAGATATTAAAAACATTTCCTCTTATTAGTGTTATTTATTTCTTTAGAGGTTGGAGTTTGCTTATTTGTGATCATGTGCATGTGACATATTGTCTTCAAATATTGTGCTTGATTCATAGACATGGACGTGATGAATATTTCATAGGTCATATCACTCATTACCAATATGTACACGTGTAATAGTACACAACGATTGTCAAAGCTCATGCTGCATCCACGACTGACCATGCATTATTAATTGACTGATTTTACATATGCATTGTCTCTGTGGAACTTTGTGTGACTTGCTGTTTTTCACATTGGTTTGGGCGTGGGTTTCTGGGTGTATCCCAGGAGAATCTTATGTTGACAGTCTCCAGTTATTTTTGCTTGTCTCAACTGGTCTTTGACTCAGACATCTCCACATGCTAATTGACACTTTAGTTGTGTATCATTTAATCATTCACTAAATAGTATGTGTGAGGCCTTTGTGCTTTGTGTGTCCTTTCAACACTGTCTAGATTTAGGAATTAACAGAGCTATTTTTTACACTTTCCCCTTATCTTATTATTAGAAATATTTACGATTTGGCTGTAGAAGAACTATAGAGAGTATAAGTTAGAACGAGGGATAAGCCTTTATCCCTCATTCTTAAATTCTCTATGTGATTTATTGTACTGTTTTTAATCAGTTTACATTCGCTGTTCCTGGTTTTTTTTTTTTTTTTTGTTGGAATTTTCCCTGATTTTGTCCCTAATTTAGTCGTGTCCAATTCATCCCCGTCACATTTGCTGTTCCGGACCACGTCTCCAGCTACTGCTACCCTGTATTAAATGAGTGATTGGTTAAATTACACTTATTACATAATTTCTAGTTACTAATTACAAATTACTTTTCCTGAATGTGTGACACCTTGCTAAACAGGTATGATGAGCAGGCAGGTGCTTGATACTTGGCCATTTCAGTCTTCCTCTGAATATTCAACGAAGCAGAGGTCATTCATTTGGGTTATAAATGCTGGTGCAGTTTCCTATAGGGTATTCTGTCTAAAAGCTCATTGTTATCTCTTAGCATGTTATTTGCTTGTAAATGTCCCTTCTATCCTGTTTCGTCTGTAGGTCAATCCACTCTCCATTCCTCTTGCAATTATGCGTTCCTCTTTATTTTGTTTTGCATGCATTTTATACAACTTATGCGTTTGACAAAGCAAATTACTGTGATCATATTCTTAGAATTGTCTTTTTTTAAAAATGTAAAAAAAAACAAACAAATTATTTATAGATCATTGTCAATTACAATTAACGCAATTTTAGTAACATTTTGAAATAATAACTATGATGAATAAGCTCCTGTTGTTGTTATTATTATTATTATTATTATTATTATTATTATTATTATAAGTAGTAGTAGTAGTAGTAGTAGTAGTAGTAGTAGTAAAAGTAATGTATACTCTCTTCCCCCTTCTAATTTGCTGTCTATTGGCTTACAAGTTCATAACCTAAAAGTTTTGCTGTGGATGCCTGTCTGTTGTCCATAGCAACTCCGCATGGCTCCGTAATATAGTAACAGCAGAAGTAGAGAATACACCATTCCAAGACACAACTTTCATGCTCTAACAAATTACAACGGTCTTGTCTCAGACAATTAAATCTCATTATGACAAGCAATTGTCTGTGGGAGTAAATTTATGATTGAGGTAAGCATTGATCTGTACAGAGCAGAACGAGACCATTTACTTTGAGCTACACTCACAAGTTAGAACATGCATCTTTAAATCAACAGAATTCATAGAAAGGATCTTTCAAAGCACAATATCAGTTCCACTTTTGCAACCGCGACTTTGACAATCATATTGCTACCCAGCTAATTAAACATTGAATAAACAAAATTGTACTGTGTCTGTTTATAGATGACTCTTTACAACTCTTTGTTTAATAGGAGGAAACTGTTGTTCTGTAGCTATTGACTTTAACAGTATTGGGTTGTTTAAATTAAGTTAATGAAATTGTAGATCTCACTCACAGTCACACTTAAACAATTGCTATATTGTTCGATCGCAAAAATAAATGTTTTGCCTACATATTATCTAGAGTATCTAAAGTAGCATTAGGTTAAAAAGCATAAGAAATGTTTTTCAGTTCAAGTATTGTGCTCTAGCTAACACTTCAATCAGGGCTTAAAAACGTACCTTTCACCATTCAGGTCACCTGCTGTGCTGAAAAGCCATGTAATTATGATGGATCCAGACTCTCAGTTGCTGTACCAGCTTTTGGCAGATGTGCAGCTGGAGCGTTTTTTCCAGAAGATCCGTGATGAACTTAATGTGACACGTGTTGAACACCTGGACTATGTCAAGGACACAGACTTGGAACTGATAGGCATCCGGAAGCCAGGTTTTTATTCCAGCTTAATTTCCATAAACAACGTCAGAACTATTTAGAATATAATTATATAACTGTATTTATGTCATGTTTTGTGTCAACAGGGCAAAGAAGATTATGGGAAGCAGTCAAGCGTCACAAAACGAATGCACGGCCACGGTCTTGGATGGCCAGGGTAAAGCCTTGAAACTTTGTTTTCTCAACAATCATCTTTTTTATAATGTTTCGAGACAATCTGTCAATCATTTTATAACAGGTATTTACGGGCCGAGGACCAGACGGAGGTGACCAGTCGAGCGGTGGTGGTCCTGGGCCAGAGACAGGGCGAGCTCTTGCCTGTCTTATCCATGACAGTGAGCTGGTGTTTGGGGAGAGGCTGGGCTCTGGCAACTTTGGGGTCGTGAAGAAGGCAGAGTGGCATGCACCTAATGGACAAGTGGTGGGTTTTTAAAAGAGCTTTTCCTTAACCTTTCTCAATTTGTTTTCACAGTAGCAAGTAACAGGTCGCTCATGTTGCTGGGTATTTGTCACTTGTGGGGATGTTAAGTGACCGCTTATATGGTCTAATATGACATTGGAGTAACATACAGTACAGTATAATAAAAACCATGTTATATTGTGGTTTAAACATAACTATAGACACATTTATTCTGTTGTAGAAAAATATGAAATGTGGACAGAAGACCGAATGTGGATTATTGTTAGTTAGGAGGTAGAAGCTAGAGTTGTGTAAATTTTGGGAGATCATATACAGTATAATCTGAGCTGAAACATTGGTCAGAAGAATTAAATTGTATATCTTTACCACTTTATAGCATGCTTAACTAAAAAAATAATTGAGGAAATCACTTGGAAGGTGTTGCTTGTCGCTCTTTCTTTATGTTGCTTGCCACTGCTATCACAATTGTTACTCGCTCCTGTTTCTGCACACTCGTATAGAAACGGAATTGTTGTCCATTGTTGCTTTATTACTGTGATTCCTAACCACCATAATTATTAACAGCCACAAAGAGAAGGAACCCATTAATGGTTAGTGCTGCTATGATTGATGTGTAAGTGCACTGCTTCCCCACTGAGAGCATGCATTTAATCTTCAAACTGAGATCGATTTGGAGATGGCCAAATCAAGATCAAAATGTTCAATTTAGGTCAATGGCAAACTTACGAAGTCTTTTTGAATGTGCGTAGACTTGATTTTATCTCACAGTAGTAGTTCTTTAATTTCATAATTTAAATATAATTTTTTATAGCCTAAGCCTTAGGTGTGGATTTGTTGAAAAGCTAAAAACCAAGCGATATGTAACCATCAGTTACATATTCAAAATATGGCTTCATGTGGCAGTACAGGTTTATATCGCAACATATCAAACACCTAATTAAGCTACACAGAAAGTTACACAGAAAGTCATAAATTAAACACTTCTGCTTTTTAAATTTTTTTTTCTATTTATTTACTCTCACATAACCATCCATAACCATCTTATCTCGCTCATAGCTGCCTGTTGCAGTGAAGAGCCTCCGGAACAATATGTCCAGGGATGCAAATCTAGTAACAGAATTTCTGCAGGAAGTCACTACCATGCAGTCTCTGGACCATCCCAATATTATCCGTCTCTATGGTGTGGTCCTCACTCAGCCTCTAAAGATGGTAAGTTGTGGTTCCTTGGTACATTCTCACATGAGACACTTAAAGTGTATGGTGGAGTTTTTAAAACTTTCATAAAAGTAAGATGTTTTCTTTAAGGGAACATGTTAAAATATCTTATCATAAAAGTTTTTTAATAGACAGCTTTGCTATAGCAGTGACCGTCACTACCTGTTGATTTTGTTTACTTCAGGTGACTGAATTGGCTGTTGTGGGTGCTCTTTATGACATACTCCGCATGCGGCGGGGCAATTTTTCACTTGCTCGTCTCGGGTTCTTCAGTAGCCAAATTGCTGCTGGAATGGAGTATTTGGAGTCACGTCATTTCATTCACAGAGATCTGGCAGCCCGGAATGTGCTCCTGGCCTCCAAAGATCTGGTGAAGATTGGAGACTTTGGTCTGATGAGAATGCTGGGTTTTGACAAAGACCACTATATCATGGGAGCCCAGAGACGCATCCCTTTTGCTTGGTGAGGAACTAATATTATTTTTACGGAAACATTTTTCTTACTATTGATGACCTCAACCTAATACAGTTGAACCTTGGATTGTGAGCATAATTTATACACACAGGAACAGAATCAAGCCTCTCTGTTTCCTCTCAACCAGTCTTTATCTGTTTACTGAAATCTTCTTCAACTGGCGTGACTTTAACAAGGAACCTCTCTAATGACACTTGCTTTTGCCTCCTTTTGAGGATTTCGATGGAAATGTGACATTGCATTGTCGTTAAACAGATTGATCTCCCGTAAGGCTACAGCCTTTAAATTTTTTTTTCTTCATGAAGGACATGTTTGTAGTACACTTACAAAATAACAGCCACTATACTTGGACACAAAATTAAAAAAATGCTTTATGCGCATGCACAATGTTATAGTAAACAGTACACTTGTGCACAGTAGTGATGGGTCGATTCGTTCTTTTTGAACAAATCTTTAATGTGACCCAGAAGAACGAGTAGTCTCAGAGAGTGATCCGTTCATTTTCTACTGGGCACACATGCAAAACCTCCATAGGTTATGTACAGGATACAGTAATGAGTAGTTCCCAGTGAGTCTTCTAGTCTCAGTCGTTCATCCTTTTGTCACGTGACTCCTATAAACGCTATGCAGTGCATTACACGGGAAGCAGAATTGAACGGTTCTTCTTTTCATGAGTCTTCTAGTCCGAGTCGTTCGTCTTTTTGTCACGTGACTCCCATAGACGCTATGCAGTACAATAGATTCAAAAGAACAAACAACTCGGACTAGAAGACTCATGAGAATAACCGTTTAATTCTGTTTCCTGTATACTGCACTGCATAGTGTCTGAGAGTCACGTGACAAAAGAACAAATGATTCGGACCAGAAGATATGAGAGGTGAGCTTCTTATTCTGTTTATGAGCTTCTCATTATGTCCTTAGCTCCATTGTAATCTTTTCATTACTGGAACTACCGCCAAAATTTGCATATGTAGACATGTTGGGGGTCTGAAAATTTATCATTTTATTTTATTTCTGATCAAAAAAATGAAATGAATTAAATGGCTCAAAAAAAGATTAATTCATTGTGATGAGCGATATTCAAAGAACTACTTCCTATCACTAGTGCACAGATGTTAACTATACGAGAGCCGCACACGCATTGAGACTAAGCATGGTCTCAATGCTTAGTCTCAATGCGCGTGGGTCTCAATACCCACAATCCTGCAGCGTGATAGAGAGAAGAACCATTGGCTCAGTTGTGATCATGTGACACTCGGCAGACAAGGAGCATACACACTACATATCAAGACCTCGCTCATTTATCAAGTTAAAACTTGCAAATTACTCGCAATCTAAGGTTCCGGAGTACCATGTTATTATTGTTCTCATTTGGTACAAAGATATTTAAAAACTGTAGTTGATTTAAAAAACAGTTGAGGTAATTAAGGCAGTACAACCGCATACATGTTACCTTAAATAATTTGTAAGTTAAGGACCCACACCTACATGAAATGAGCCAACTTTTACTAACCTACTTCCCACATTGCAACTACCCCAAAATGACAAGAGGTTGATTTGCGAATAAATACAACGAATGCATGTATATAACAGAATAACTCCTGCATTGCTCATTTCTTGTTAGCTAAGGGGTAGCTAGTTTCCTCAGGAATGTGTGTTTCAACTATGGGTCTAAAGGTGCCTTTTCTAGGATAGCCTGCTCGGTGGTCCAGCAAAAACACATGAACAGATATACACGTTTATTTATTATTCACAGTAAAGTGTCTTTTAACATACAACAATGAAACTGAGCCATGCAAATTTAAATACAGTGTTGTTATATACAGGTCATCTTCCATTCAGAAATATAAAAATAAAAAAAAAACATTTTTCAATATTAGCTGTGAATGTAACCAGTTTCTACGAATGTCCATCCTAAATGTCACTTCAGACGCTTAAGGGATAAATAAGCCTTTCCATCTGACGTAATTCATGTACAATTTCAAATCAATGGTCTGTTGTTGTAAGTGTGTAATTGTGGATAGTCAAACATCAATTGAATAGATGGTGACTGAATAATCTCTTTCTTTCTCTGTCTCACTCTGGCTCTGTCTCTCACTCTGTAGGTGTGCTCCTGAGAGTTTGCGTGTGGGCTTTTTCTCACATGCCTCAGATGTCTGGATGTATGGGGTTACACTGTGGGAGATGTTCACTTACTGTGAGGAGCCCTGGCTTGGGTTGTCTGGAAGACAGGTTTGTGTGTGTGGATGTAAAATGTTGTCACACTAGAATGAGACTAATGGAGCAACTAACCTGTCACAGCGCTATCACATCTGACAGACGATTGCTGTTGTGTGTTGTGTTTTACCGGCACGTAACACAGGCAACTGATGAAACCTCACAGAAAACGTGGTTTTGTTCACAACGACCACTTAAAAACACGCTTTGTTCTATGTGCAGATCCTGTTTCGTGTGGAAAGGGAGGGAGAGCGCCTGCCAAAGCCTCCTGACTGTCCTCAGGAGCTCTACGGTTTAATGCGGAAATGCTGGGCGTGCAACCCTGCAGATCGGCCCACGTTTGCCCAGCTCACCGGTATGGTGGCCGAGGTTAGTGTCCGAAGAACATGGATACATACTGTATTTGCAGTAAGCAGAATGAACATGCGCATTTGTGGTGTCGTGTCAAAAGACTACTTGGTTCATTCATTCATTCAGAAAAATGTTCTTTGATTTGTTTTAATATTGAGTCAATCGCTTGCATAATGCTCATATTTAAATTGTCTATATGTCTAGGCTCAGCCTATGGAAGTACGTGCAGTACGGGATTTTGTAGAGCCCAGGAAGCTCCCTCTACAGGCCAATGATGCAGTGACTCTCATAGACCATGGGTAAGAAAAGGAAGGACACCAAGAAAATGGGCTCGAATTAGGAGAGATTAGCTTACTCCAGCCCTTTGAGCAGAGACCTCTTTACAAAGCAGGGCACACTAAAGCTCTATGCTTGACTGGAGCAAGACTGAATTAAGAATTGTAATGTTTGGTAGGAAAAGGGGTTTTGATTAAGTGCGTGTGTGTAGAACTATAAGTCTATAAGGAGGTATAAAAGTGATTGTATTCATCAGCCGATTCACTCGCCGTTCTCTGTCTAGGTTGGATTTGTGTGAGTGGAGGGGTCAAAACCAGAGGACCAACCAAATTGGTTGGTTTCCTCCAACACTGACTGCTCCTTTCGGGCCTTCAATGGGACCGGGACCATTCAGTCCCAATTCTGCAGCTGGTTTTATTTCCCCGCCACTCAGAGGAAGCCTACAGCACACTGCACATGGAGACATCCATCCAGACCGCAACTGGGGAAATCCAGAACGACTTGACGAGTGAGTGACGCTGTTTTATTCCTTTTACCTACAAAACATTAAATTCTAGGTACACTGATTTGCAGTCTGATGGTCGTGTTGTTATGGTGGTTTCCATATGAGTAATCAGTATATGTAATCATTTCAGCCCTGGAAACAGGAGAGCTCCTATGATGAGGGAGAAGCCAGAATCCAATCTGAGGAAAATGGCAGGTTAGAAGAAGTATTCTGTACAAGTATCTCTAGAAATGCTGCCGCCAGACATATGATGTGTTATTATTCCATTCTTGTATTTCTCAATGCCTGATCCGTTTCCATCCCATTTTTTCTCTAGGAATGTCCCGCAGTCTAGAATCTGTCCTGGGCCTCCCTCAAAACGGCAGTCAAGGTGGTAATGGGAACTTCGTTCAGCGCGGGAATGAACGAAAACACATCTCAACCGGCCCCGTTCACGATACCCGCAGGTTCAGTGATGCAAGTGGCATGATGCCTCCTCCACGTCCACCACCACCCAACATTAAACGCTTAAAGCATCAGAACGTGATTAGTGACCGACGATTAGCAGGAAATCCACCCCCTGTTCCTTGGCTTTTTCCTCCTCCTTCTCCAAATCTACCGTTTCAACCACAACAGCAGACAAGAGGTGTTAGCAACCTAACAAAGATGGCTCATTTGGCCAAATCAAGCCCTCAGCTAGACAGTAATGTGGCTATGGAGAAGGAACGAGAGAAAGAAAAAGAGAAGGTATGGGAAAGGTACCCTCCACAACAGATCCAGGTAGATAAGGAGAACCTCAAAGCACAGGTATCGACATTTTCTTTCTTTCTTTCTTTCTTTCTTTCTTTCTTTCTGTCTTTCTTTTTTTTTTTTAATAAGCCTATAGATATTAGTTTTTATTCATATTTTATACTACACTATAACACTTTCATTCAACTACAAAATTTGAACAAGTGATCAATAAATGTATTTAATTTCGTCTGCTTCAAATATTACGGTGTTGTGATTAACACAGGTTCAGGCAGCAGTACATGGAGTAACTGATGAAGAAGTTCAGAAAGCCCTACAACGCAATGACTGGAATCCAGTGAGGGCAGAGCAACAGCTGAAAGTAAGAACTTCTTTTTTTTTTTTTTTTTTTTTTTATTATCATAGTGAAAATCCATATCGCTTTCACTCATTCACTCTATTCTATGCTCCATTCAGGCAGAGCAGCTTTACTACATGAACCAGTGCTCTCGAGAGGACTGCCATAAGATACTAGCTCGCTACAACTGGGACCTGCAGCAGGCCAGCCGTTTTGTAATTCGCATGGCTGCTGAGAGACGCAGTGACAGACCTTAGGAACAAGATGACGTGTTTCAGTCCGTCATCACAGTAAAAAGATACTCTGTGGCCTGCAAGTCAGGATTCAAGGGTCCTGAACTAAACAACTGCTTTATTAGCCACTGCTGTGCCACCGTGGTGATGTTCTCTCCATGCGGTCGGATCATTCCTGCCTCTTGGGAGTCATTGCCTAACACTACCTTCAGACAGAAGCACATATTGAGATCTAGGAACACATTTTGGTTGTGTGTTAGTGCAGCATTGGGAGGGGGGAGGGAGGGG
>JAAGKR010004430.1:22150-48068 GCA_011419295.1 Clarias macrocephalus | reverse complement strand
AGAGTGGTGGCGGTCAATTCAGACCTGCTGGCTAGGCTGAATCATCTGTCCTATGTCTTTCCTGTCCCATTTGTAACAGGAAGGCGCCTAGAGCGCACTATATTTACATTCATATGTGGGGGAAGGACAGAGCAGGTCGCCCGCATCAGGATGTACATGGAGCAGGAGAAGGGTGGAAGACAAGTTACTTGTGCCCCTCTTAAGATTACGGCCATGTACGTAGCTTTCCTGGCCAGAGTAGTCGGCGGTGGTGACAAGCACATCGCGTCTCTGTTCACAAGTTTCTGGATAGGCTTCACTTTGCGAGCTGTGATCCCATGGAAAGGTACATTACCCTGGTCTATTGACTGTCCGTGGCATTATGAGAAGGTAGCCGAGTTTATAAGAGATCGGCCATGGTGCCTGGTGGACGGCCTTCTGTTGGACCACCGAAAGGTGTATATAACATTAAGGGACTGTTGCGCTTCACAGTTAAGCGGGACCCTCCCACGGATGCCGGGCATAAATTGGGCCTCTCTACAGCCCACCTGGCTTGACGGGGCCAGTAAGGATCTGTACTTGCTGGGGGCTCTAGGAAATCTCCGGTGAGAGAAAGAATGTATCGGCATGGCTCAAGCCGCACGCCTCTGTGTCCGGTAGGGTGCGGCGGTGAGGAGACAGTTGAGCATGCTTTGTGGTCGTGCCCCGTCGCGACTCGGTTCTGGAGACGGGTGTCAGACTGGTGGACTGCTAAAGGGGGAGCATCCGGGACCTTGTCCTATACGGCAGTGGGTTGAGACGCATGGAGCCAGGAATGGCGAGGCCATTGTGGAAAGCCGTCTCAGTGGCAAAGTGTGTCCTGTGGGGTGCGAGGTGCGAGTGCATCCAAAGTCTGTCCTGATGGGTCGACCAGGAAAGCTTGTTCCATGCTTTCAGAGCAAAAATTGCCAAGGAAAGGAAAAGAGCGAAAAGTGGACAAGGCTTTGTGAGGGTGGGGGTGGGGGGCGGGGAGGGAGGAGGATTTTTAGGGATCACTGTGGTAGGAAATCCATGGTGGCCACATAAATAAAGAAATGGGTTATTTTATAGTCTTGGGGGCAACATCGGAACACACTGTGGTTTACGTGTAGTAAACCATGTACGGGTGCGTACGTGAAAGATATTTTTTCTCATGTTCCAGTAAATGTTTTGGGATGGGTTGTGCTTTAAGTTGAATGTTTGGGTGTTTTATGTGATGTACAGGTTTTTTTGTGTTTGGCTTTGTGGTGAGATTTTGCCCTTCCTAAGTTGAAGAAGAATTTGTACAAGAATATGTGAGGCAAGATTAACTACTTTGTTTTGTACTGGGTTTTTTTTTCATAAAGATTGTGTACAAGTCTGCTTGTGTTTAATAAAAAAAAGAAATAAAAAAAATCTGTTCTTATCAGTTTAATAACTGATACGTCCTCCATATGAGGACCTTATATTAAATGGATTTTTAGATCAGGGAGCAGAAACAGGGGTTTGCTCCATCCGCTCCATGCATCGACCTGGTATTGGAATAGCTCCAGGAATGGTGCACACTTTCAAAATGTTAAAGAAAGAATTGTGTATGCTTTGTGCTTGAAAGGATCCCAAGTTTTATTGATTTGAGATTGTCATGTTAATCCATCAAAATTTTAATCTGTCTACAAAATATTGATTGAGATTAGCAGAACTGAAATGATTTTTCAGTGCATGGATTTTAACAAATTACATGAATTCTGGATGTATTCAAAGAGTAAATGCAAACCTTCCTTCCTTACTTACTTAGCCCCACCTACCACTTTGCCTACACATCAGCCCTGCCCACTCCAACCCTTTCCTTGGTGCTTCTTTACAAAATTTGGATACCTATCAATTGTTCCTGCTGATGTTTGATTGCCATTGCGCTGCTCCAGCTACTTAAAATGACCTACTTTTACAGACCAACTCACCCTAAGGTAGCTGTGTACCTGTACAAAACTGGACCTGGGGCGTAGTCCTGTCCCGAGGTATCTCAGGTTTCTCTTCAATCGCGCATAAATCTTTTGCCTTTTACTAAAGATTTCCGTGGAGAGGAACGTTGATGAGTTTACATTATTTTTGTGGGCTTTGCATTTGCAAAGCTGTTTCTTTGATTGTCTTTTAAAGTTAGAAATTGCTGGAAATGCCCTGTCTCCTTGGCCTGAGCTTGCTCCCTACCCTCCTGAAGTCTAAATGTGAACCCTGGGCTTGGGAAGTTTACAGGCTATCGCTTCTCAGCCTTTTGGCTAAGATCAGCAGGAACAATTGATAGGTATCCAAATTTTGGAAAGAAGGACCAAGGAATAGGTTAGAGTGTGCAGGGCTGATGTTTGGGCAAAGTGGTATGCGGGGCTAAGTAAGTGAGTGAGTGAGTGAGTAAGTAAGGAAGGAAGGTCACATTTAATTACGTCATTAACATTACTTACAGTAACTTAACATATATTCTTAATTTGACATGTTTATCTTTTTTTCCACTCCCTTCCCCTTGTCCACCATCCAAACACCTCATTCCCTCCGTGGCCACCAAGGTAGTCCCACCACCGTGACCCTTGAAAACCCCTCACCTCCACCACCCCCTATTCCAACCCTTACAAATCCCTGCCCACTATATTCTCCCTGTTTCAACTTGTTTAACCTGACCCTAAAGGCATGGAGCAGATTATCTTGGGAAATTCATGCGGACTGGCTCCAAATGCATTCACACCTCATGCCCCACACAACCCACATTGAAACTGAGACAACCTGCCACAAAATTGTCATTTTCCATATGCCTTAGCCCCCTGCCATACAGCACTAGGTCACGGCTTAAGGCCGCTCCACCTTCCGCATTCCACCACTGTGAGATGCGTCTCCAGAATTGGGCCACGACGGGAGATGACCATAATTCGTGCTGAACTGTTTCCTCGCCCCCACACCCTACTGGGCATAGAGGTGTATGGCTTGAGCCATGTCGGTGCATGCGCCCTCTCACTGGTAGGCGTCCCAGGGCTCCCAACCAATGCAGGTCCTTGTTAGCTCCATCCAGGCAGGTGGGCTGTAGCCCTGCCCACTCTATATCTGCCACTCGTGAGACAGGGTCACCAGACTGTGCCACACAGCGGTTCCTCCAAGACTTGTATAGTCTCCGGTGGGCTAAGACAAGACTGTCTACCAGGCACCATGACTGATCTCTTAAAAATTCTGCGGCCTTCTGGTAATGCCATGGGCGGTCTAGTGACCATGGCAGTGTTCCACTCCAAGGAATCACAGACCTCAGAGAGAATCCTAGCCAGAATCTTGCTAGCAATGATGAAGCAAGTTCATTTCCTTCCCTGACCAATCTTGCCAAGAAGGCTACATACATAGCCATCATCTTGAGAGGAACACAAGCCCTCTTCCGCCTCTCTTGCGCTCCACATACATTCTGATGCGAGCGACCTGCTCAGTCCTCCCACCCCAAATGAAAGTGAAGATGGCTCGTTCAAGGCGCCGTCCAGTCACAAATGGGATGGGAAAGACATAGGCCAGGTGGTTAAGACTTGCCAGTAGGTCTGAGTTTACCGCCAAAACTCTCCCAGTGAGGCAAAGGTCTCTTCTACCCCACTCCTCAGCCTTAGCTTGCACCTTTCTTAAGGCAATTCCCCAATTCCTTGGAACACTGCCTTCTCTCCAAAAAACTACACCCAATATCTTGAGCCCATCTTGGCACAACGAGAAACCCCCAGGGACGTCCGTCTTCCCAGCCCACGCTCCAGCATACAGAACTGCAGACTTCTTGCGGTTGACCCTAGCCCTGGTAGCCTCTGCAAATGTGTCTAAAACTCGACTAACGGCGTTGAAGTCTTCCTCGCGACTAAGGAAAAGTGCCGCATCGTCCGCTGAAACTTTGACTCTAGCTCCCTTCCCTCCAGGGACGTGCAGCCCAAGAAAAGTCGGCTCTGATCTTAGCTGCTCTAACACAGGCTCCAGGTAGTGTACATACAGCAGAGGGGACAAAGGACATCCTTGCCTCACCCCGCCTCGCTGCTCTATCGGCTCAGAAAGGTGCCCGTTTATGCACACTCGGCTAGAAGCCCCCTTGTACAGCAGACGCACCATTGCCATGAAACCGGGCCCAAAGCCCATCCGTTCTAACACAGCAAATAGAAAAGTATGAGACACGCGATCGAATGCCTTGTCCTGGTCCAGGCTTAATAGTGCCAATGGTACCTGACGTTGCTCTGCCCATGCTAAAACATTTCTTACTAATGCCAGGTTCATGGCACACATGCGCCCAGGCACTCCACAGGTCTGATCTGAATGAATGACTAGAGCCATTACCCTCCTTAGATTCAAGCCAATCACCTTAGCCAGAATCTTATAATCGGCCGTTAGTAAGGTTATCGGCCTCTAATTTGCTAAGTCGGACCTCTCCCCTTTCTTATGCAAAAGGGTGATACGTCCCCACCTCATGGATGGAGGGAAGAGGCCCACCTCCAGTGCTTCCCTGTATACAGCCACCAAGTCGGGTCCTAACACTGGACAGAAAGTTCGGTACCATTCGACTGGAAGACCATCTCCACCAGGGGCCACCCCAAGTCTCAGGGAAAGCATGGCTCTCTCAACCTCCTCCAAAGAGATCTTTCCCTCCAGTGCTAGAGCCTCCTCGTCTGGAAGCCGGCCTGCGATTTCATCCAAAAAGCCACCCATCAGATCGCCTCTTACCTCTCTTGCCTGGAATAAATTACCATAAGGACTTGGCCACTTCCAGCATCCTTTCAGGTGCTACCACTACCTGTGCTCCCTGCCTTAAGGCTTCTATAAACAATCCTTGTTGGTGGCTTCTAACACTTTTAAAGAAATATTTTGTTGGGCGTTCGACTTGTCTTGCCTCTTTGCCAGCTTGGATGAAATAACTACAGGACTCAGCCTCATAGTGGGTTCGTAGAGATTCACTGACCTCTCTGAGTCGTTCTTGTTCTTTGTTTTGCCATGCGGTGCACAAAGCCCTTGACCACTGCAACGCTTTTGCTCTCTTTCTCACAGCTATCTCCCTCCTCCATTGGCGGCAGAAGATGGCGACTCTCTTCTTTGTGTCCTCCCACCACCCTGCCCAGGTATCATACAGTGTTCTCAGCTGCCTCCAACCCGCGTAGAGTTGGCAGAAGGCTGTGCAAAAGGAAGAGTCCTGAAGCATGGTTCGGTTTAAACGCCATGTGTCTCTACCCCTGCGACCCACATCCACCTGAACACCACCCATCACCAAACAATGATCGGAGGCCCAAAAAGGCGTCAAGAGGCATGTCTGCACCTTCGCCGTGTCCGCCACATACAGGAGGTCCAGCCGGGATGAGTGACCCCTGGAATTTTTCAAGGTGTACCCAGGAGTGTCCGGCTCAACCACCCTATAAATGTCCACTAGACCTGCCCCTGCCATCACCTGCCATGGAGCATACACCCCGATAGCCCTAAACTTAATTCCCGTCCAGCTCCCATCTACACATATTACCCTCCCTGGTACTATCCCTATAACATCCTCCAAATCCCATTCGTGTGATCTGAATAAAATGCCCACTCCATCTCCTTTTCCCTCCCCCACACCCCAAACTGAAGGCCCCACATCCCATCCCTTAGAAAACAAATTGAGTCCCCTTCAGAACATAGGTGACACTCCTGTAAAAACAAAAGATCAACAGACACTGAACGCAAACTCAAAAAAACTGCAGCCCGCTTGAGTAGCTGTCTAAGTTCCCGTAAATTTAGGGTACCAATTTTAAGTGTCCCCATAGTGGCACCATTTTGAAAACCAAATCAGACAATACATATTCCTGCACACTGAAACATTCTCTCTTGGGAAAATAAAAACAAAAAAACATCACCACAGAAATTCCAAACCCAACCTAAACCTCCCAACCCACTCCCACCCTGCCTTTCTTCCCCTCTCCCCCCCAAAAAACCCATGTAACCCAAGTGACATCAGACACACCCCCCCCAATGCACTTCCCCACACACTCCTCCCAATAACAAATTGAACAAAAAATCTCCCCACCCACACATTTAAATCTCTCCTCTCACACTCCCACACCGAGAATTTCTGCCCTCATGTATATGCATCGTTCTCCCCTTTCTTTATCCCTCTTCCCCTTCCTACAGGAGGCCTCACCTTTCGTGATAGAATCTGAGTCCACCCTTCATCTTCCCCCATGGTGACATTCTGGTGATCCTTCTCCTCTCCAGGTCCTTCTGGGCTCAAACTTGAGCTCCTTGTACTGGCCTTTCTCTCCTCTTCTACAAAATCTCCCTTCTCCATTGTCAGTGATCCAAAGATTCTCCCCTGACCAATGCAAGCTCTCTTCGGCCCTTTCTCCTCAGCTGGTGCATCAGCAGCCCTGACTTTCTGCCCTTTGCTGCGTGCCGTGGGGTCTCCCGGGTCTTGGTTCATCTCTTCCGCCTGCAGTCCATTGGTGATGTCTATTATTGCCCAGTCTGGTTGCGCTGTAGTAACTATAGCCTCTAGCCACTCTAGGTCCTCGGCCCAACTAGTGGGAGTCTGTGTGCTTGCGCTCGGGCTTATTTCCTCTGCCTCTCTGTCAACTCCCATAAGGGCTGCTGTCTCCTTGCCAGAATGATGTCCTCCTGCTAGCTGCGACTCTAAAGTCTCTGGGACCCAAATGAGGATATTGATTTCTGCTTGCAGGTGCTGATCTTCAACTCCAATTACATTCTCTTCTTGTGAGAGATTTGATTCCTTGGTCATAACTTTTCCTGCTGGTACGGCTGAACTATGAGTCCTTGCTTCCTTCTCCTGATCACCTAAATTCTCGGAGATCTCCGAAAACTCCTCTGAGGACAGGCTTGCTTGGGTCGCCCTACTTGAGGGGCAGAGCTGGTATAGATGCACTTCGCTTCCACACAGGCTACAGGGCTTTGGCGCTCCACACTCAACTGCGATATGATCATCTGCCCCGCACAACCAACACCTGCGGCCAACACAGGCCTCCTTCATGTGACCAAAAGCCCCAAACTTCGACAGTATAGAGGTTGCCCTGGGTAATGCAGGAATCCGCGATGTGGTCCGATGGCAAAGCTGCCTGGCAGATGGAGTAAGCCTCCTGGTACTGCAGGATCGATCTTGAGCTTCACTAAGAACTTCCTCTTCCTGGTTCAGATCCCAAAACGACCACGGATTATTTCGCCAGCTGAGACTGAAGAACAGTACCTTCCCAAGAATGCCTTGATGTCATCCTCTGATACGTACAGGTTGTACAGATGAACTGTGACTGGAACCTCATCCATAGTAAACAGCGGTAGTAGGCGAAGATCCCAAAGCACCTCCTCTGATGATAGTCTGGAGCATTTGTCAAAAAAGGTGGAACAATCAGATAAGGCAGCAAAAGTCACATCCAGAAAATCTGAGGTTGAAAAATCCTGCAAGCAAAAAAATTTTGAGGCAGCAATACCACAGAGGTCCCGAGGAATCCGAACAACAGCCCAATCCCATCCAAAGCGTTTTTAACATCCATTGCCGCATCTGAACGAAGCTCTATACAAACTGAATTTCGAAGCCGCACCACACGGGCCGGCTGGTTGTCACTCTCGCGTTGCATGGCCTAAGATAAGTTACTACACTTGATCTTAGCCAAAACACAGAATAGCCTGTAAATGATAGCCTGTAAACTTCCCAAGCCCAGGGTTCACATCTTGACCTCAGGATGACTTCAGGAGAGTAGAGAGCTATTGGAAGCTCAGGCCAAGGAGACAGTATTTCCAGCAATTTCTAACTTTAAAACACAATCAAAGAAACAGCTTTGCAAGTGCAAAGCCCACAAAAAAAGTCAACTCATCAACGTTCCACTCCACGGAAATCTTTAGTAAAAGGCGAAAGATTTATGCGTGATTGAAGAGAAACCTGAGATACCTTGAGACAGGACCAGGCCCCAGGTCCAGTTTTGTACAGGTACATAGCTACCTTAGGGTGAGTTGGTCTGTAAACGTAGGTCATTTTAAGTAGGCGGAGCAGCGCAATGGCAATCAAACATCAGCAGGAACAATTGATAGGTATCCAAATTTTGTAAAGAAGGACCAAGGAAAGGGTTATAGTGGGCAGGGATGATGTGTAGGGAAAGTGGTAGGCGGGGCTAAGTAAGTAAGTAAGCAAGGAAGAAAGGAAGGTTTGCATTTACTCTTTGAAAACATCGAGAATTCGAGTAATTTTCAAAATCCATGCAATGAAAAATCATTTCAGTTCTGCAAATCTCAATTGATATTTTGTAGACAGATAAAAAATTTGATGGATTAACATGACAATCTCAAATCAATAAAACTTGGAATCCTTTCAAGCACAAAGCATGCAATTCTTTCTTTGACATTTTGAAAGAGTGCACCATTCCTGGAGGTACTGCAATACCACGTTGAGTGGATGGAGCAAGCCCCTGTTCCTGCTCCCTGGTCTAAAAATCCATTAAATACAAAGTCCTCATATGGAGGACGTATCAGATATTAAACTGATAAGAACAGATTTTTTTTCATTATTATTAAAAACAAGCAGACTTATACACAATCTTTACAAAAAAAAACTCAACACAAAAAAACATGCTTAATCTTGAATTGCATGTATACCTCACATATTATGCTACAAATTTTTCTTTAACTTAGGAAGAGCAAAATCTCACAAAGCCAAACAAAAAAAAAACCCATACAACACATAAAAACAACCAAACATTCAAACTAAAGAACAACCCATCCCAAAGCATTTATCGGAACATGACAACAAAATATCATTCACCTACCCACCCCATAACTTCACGCAAACCACAGTGCATTTCAATGTTGCCCCCAAGACTATAAAATAACCCCCATTTCTTTGTTTATGTGGCCACCCTGGATTTCCTACCACGGTGATCCCTGAAAAACCTCCTCCCTCTCCGCCCCACCCCCACCCTGACCCTCACAAAGCCTTCTCCAATTTTCCCTTTTTTCCTTTCCTTGGCAATTTTTGTTCTGAAAGCATGGAACAAGCTTTCCTGGTCGACCTGTCAAGGACAGACTTTGGATGCACTCGCACCTCGCACCCCACAGGACACACTTTGCCACTGAGACGGCTTTCCACAATGGCCTCGCCATTCCTGGCTCCATGCGCCTCAACCCACTGCCGTATAGGACAAGGTTCCGAGACAAGGATGCTCCCCCTTCAGCAATCCACCACTCTGACACCCGTCTCCAGAACCGATTTGCGACGGGGCATGACCACAAAGCATGCTTGACTGTCTCCTCACCCCCGCACCCTACCGGACACAGAGACGTTGGCTCGAGCCATGCCGATACATTCTTTCTCTCACCAGGAGATTTCCTTTCCAGTGCAGATCCTTACTGGCCCCGTCCAGCCAGGTGGGCTGTAGTGAGGCCCAATCTATGCCTGGCATCCGTGGGAGGGTCCCGCTTAACTGTGAAGTGCAGCAGTCCCTTAATGTTATGTACAGCTTTCGGTGGTCCAGCAGAAGGCCGTCCACCAGGCACCATGGCCGATCTCTTATAAACTCGGCTACCTTCTCGTAATACCACAGGCGGTCAAGAGACCGGGGTAATGTACCTTTCCATGGGATCACAGTTTGCAAAGTGAAGCCTATCCAGAACGTTGCGAAAAGAGATGATGTGCTTGTCACCACCGCCGACTACTCTGGCCAGGAAAGCTATGTACATGGCCGTAATCTTAAGAGGGGTGCAAGTCTTCCACCCTTCTTCCGCTCCATGTACATCCTGATGCGGGCGACCTGCTCTGTCCTTCCCCCCCACATGAATGTAAATATGGTGTGCTCTAGGCGCCTTCCTGTTACAAATGAGACAGGAAAGACATAAGCCAGATGATTCAGCCTAGCCAGCAGGTCTGAATTGACCGCCACCACTCTACATTACTTCTCCCAACCCAAGTTCCAGCGTACAGAACTGCAGACTTGCTGCGGTTGACGCGAGCTCCTGTAGCACTTGAGAACTCCCCCAAAACTCACCCGACAGCATCAAAGTCCTCGTCTCGGCCAAGGAATAGTGTTGCATTATCTGCATATTCTGACACTTTGGCCCTCGCGCCGCCTAGCCCCAAAATATGTAACCCCTGAAAAGCAGGCTCCCTTCTCAAACGTTCTACCAGTGGTTTAAGATACAGCACATATAACATTGGGGATAACGGACACCCTTGTCTGACCCCTCCGCGCTGCTCAATTAGATCGGAGGAGTGCTCGTTTATGTTCATGCGGCTACCAGCTTCTGATTACAGCAGGCATACCATGGCCATGAATCCTGGACCGAAACCCATTCGCCGTAAAACCGCAAAGAGAAACGTGTGGGACACACGGTCAAAGGCCTTCTCCTGATCCAGGCTCAACAAGGCCAGTGGCACCCGACGTTGCAGAGCCCACGCTATGGCGTCCCTGATCAGTGTCAGGTTCTGGCTGCACGTGCGTCCTGGCACTCCGCAGGTCTGATCTGGGTGGATGGCTGAGGCCATCACCCTTTTTAGGCGCAGACTTATGACTTTGTATAAGCATTTCACTTCATATCATACTATGTATGACTGTGTATGTGACAAATAAAATTAGAATTTGAGAGTGCCCTCTGGTGGTAACACAGATTGATTTTGGCTGCAGATGGGAGAGAGAGGCTCTCCGACTGATTATATTCTCATTTATTTTTGGACTATATTCAGGGATCTATTTAAATTAGTCATGAATGAACAGTTTAGTTTCACGCTCCCCAGCAGCTCGTCTGCTTGGGGAAGCCTTTTCTGATCTGTATTTTTTTTGTTTTGCTTTTTCTCTTTTTTTTTAAGTGAAAAATATATAAACAAACAAAATGGCTGAGAATGAAGAACCTAAAGTGCAGCAAAACAACGTTCAGGACGAAAGGGAATATGCCAGAGAAAACACAATAGTTGTGAAGACAACAATAAAACCAACCGACCTTCTAAAAGAAATTATAAACATCGTGGGACATGGAAAATTGTTAGCATTGAGACCAAGACCAAATGCTGAATTTGATGCAACACTAAGTGACAAAAAATCAACGGATCTGATACTTGGACTAACAATAAACAGATAGATATGCGACGTAAGGCCACTCATAAATAACGATAAAGTAGTGTCTTTTATGTACCTACCAGCATACATAAATGATGATGCAATTTTAGAAAAACTTAACCTGTACTACCCAGGGACGGACATCACAGAAGGGACGAGGTACGTGAAAGTGAGGTTTCCCAAAGACGTGGTGTCCATGCTGTACAGCACAAAATTTAAAACTGAAAAGGGTCTGCAATATTTCTGGGTAATACACAGTTGGCAGGTGAAGACCTGCCGGATGTGTATGAACACCGGACACCTCATTAAGGACTGCCCGAAGTTCTCTGCAGAGAGTGCTCTTAACAGGGACACTACGCAAAGGACTTCACCACGGCCAGATGTCCAGACTGTCAAAGAGCCCTGATCAGCTGTGAATGCCAGGATGACGGAGGATCGGAACACAACGAGAATAGAGGCACCAGAGAATGGAATTAACTTGTCTCAAACGGATCAAGGAAGAGATGAAGAAAAGGATGTTATATCAGAGGAAATCATAGAAAAGGAATGCCAGAGTCCAGGGATCGCACACGAGGAAATGGAAACAGAGGAGACAACAGGATTACCAATTGAAAAGCGGGACGGCACTGAACAGAAGACGACGGCAACACAGAGCAGGGTGAGCGACTCTAAACTGAATATTGAAGAAGACATTATAACAGACAAAAAAAATGAGACTCGAAAGATAAATGAAGAGACCAGAAATAAGAAAAAGACAATAGAGCCAAAAATTACAAAATCTTAGAAAGACAGAAAGAAAGAAGAGAAACAATGAGAGGGCTAAGGATATGAATAAAGACCGGAAAGCTTGAAATCTTAACGGAAAAATAAATGAATGAAGGGAAAAGTAGTCATAATACGTAAAAAACAAATATGCAACGAGTACTTTCTTTTTCCTCAAAGCAATAATGGTACTTAATGTAGTATCTATTAATGCAAGAGGTCTAAACAATATGCAAAAGTTAGAAAGGTTAATAACAAATGTCGGGAAAGCAGAAATAATCTGTATACAGGAGATATTCTGGATGATGAATGCATGAAACGCTGCATTAATTAATATGGGACGGAAATGTACATTTTAATAACGGACAAGAAAAACAAGAAAGAGGGGTAGCAATTTTAATTAAAATAAATACAGCAGAAACGGAAAGAGTGGGGAAAAGTATAGCAGTTGAACTAGTAATGGGTGATAATAAAATAATCCTATACAATATCCATGCACCAAATGAAGAAAATAAAAAAGTGAGTTTTATATATATATATATATATATATAATGACAACAGTAAGACTGTGGGAAAATGTTATTTTAATTGGAGATTTTAATGTTGTATTAACTAAACTAGACATCGGGAACAACATGGTTTTTAAATCAGACAAAGCATTAATGAGAGAACTGAAACTAAAGGACGTATGGAGAGAAAAAATTTAACAAAAAGAGAATATTCAAGAAGACAAATTGTAAAAGGTCAGATAAAAGAAAGTTGTATCGACTTAATTTTATGTGGAAATGAAATAGAAAGCAAGATAAGAAATATATACTACAAAGAAGCTGGTTTTAGTGACCATAATTATCTTTATATGGAAATAGATTTTACGGAGGTGGAGAGGGGACCAGGAATGTGGGTTTTAAATGCCTGCCTAAAAGAATTTGTATATTGTTGTAGGGTTGAGCAGACCCCCAACTAAGAGCAAACACTCGATCACGATCCAGAACCTCTTCCCCAGACATCATGGTGCCATTCCAATAACCTTATCTCATTCGGGAACATAAAGAAGAGGTTGTAAAACTAAGCTGCAGGATCTTAACCAGGCATGGGACAGGAAGTTTGCTGGGCTTGAAGCTACACTAAAGCCAGATGCCTCAAACTAGACCTAAAACCATTGTGTAAATTGGCGATCCTGTAAACAAAGTGGACAGTTTTACAGCTTCACCCCGAGTTGGGGGGGGAACCACCAAGTCACACTTTGAACATCTCAGTGACCCCAGGACAGCAGAGACATTATTTAAGCAAACTTTAATGGTGCCAGTAGGATAAAAATGCTAGAAACATATATTCAGTACGTTTTATATGTGTGTTAGGTTTGTTTATTCTACATAACTTTAAAGGTATCATTAGCATTTACAAACCCTGTTTATTGAACAAAGCTATAAATGAGTGTGTAAGATAGGGGATGTGTGGTATCGATTGAAAGCAACAGTGGTGTACACGGAAAATTGGTTGCATGAACAAGAGCTCATGTAAAATTACTTTATAAAAGGTAATTAAAAGTGTAATTTGCTTGGCACCACATGACAGCCGTAAAACCGGCCTAATGTATGCACCAAGTGAGGCGTGGCTAAGCCCCGCAAACGCATCTGATTGGACCAATCATCCGTGGGACAGACTGATACACAGGGACAAAACTCAGTGTCCAGACTCGTCCAAAAACGTTCTTTTCGTCGTTCACGTCTTCGTCATGACTATCTGAAGAAAGCAAACTCGCCGCTCGGGCTTCTGCCCTTGCGAGCGCTACGCCGACTTCGCTGACGTTATCCGCTCTTCGAGAACTCTCAATTAGACTTTGTGCCAGAACTGCAACGCAGAAACCCACTGAAGAAGTTCCAGAGCGCGCCATCGGTAACCAGGCAACCAAGCCTCACCGAAGGGCTTTCCTGAAAGACGTCATTTCAACCAGAGCACTGACCAATCAGCAACGTGAATCCCTTTATCGGAGGCGAACCATGAGAACGAAACGTAACGCAAGTATACAAACAAAGCTGCATACCTTGCTGAAAATGGTGCTCATTTCATAAATAAAACCGTAAGATTAAACCCAAGACTCTGCTCTTGTGACTTGCTTCCATCTAGTTAACAGTACTAGATGAACTTCCTTAACTTTCACCCTGCAAACTGTTGGTATGTTTATATATATGTGTGTGTGTGTGCGCGTGCGTGTGTCCAAGTAGCGTAGCTTTATGTATCATAGATTAGTTCAAATAAACTCTTGCTTCTTTATAAAGAACTGTTGTCTTGGTCATGTATTTTAAAGTTTAAACATTTGCCCAGATCTTACGTTAACTTGCTCATAATTAGGTAAATACCAGATTTTGTATTATCGTCGTTGGCCGCAGGATAAACAGAATTGGTAAGATACACGAAATCATACTAAACGCTGGTTGGCTAGTTGATGCGCTATAAATTTTAATTAAGTTTAACAAAACTAACATGAATCCTTAAAGATTCGATTCACCTCTGAACCAGAGCTGAAACCCTACATAAATGGTGGATAATGCGTTGAGCATTGTCTCCCCATTTAAAATACTACATTGTGAAGGAGTAAAAAAGACAATTATGTGGAACATGAAAAATACATTATTTAAGACAGAGGATAAACGAATCTAGAAGGATAATGTAAAATATGCATTAAAAGGTATCTCAATAGAATATAGTAAAACCGTGCAAAAAATATAAAAAAAAACAAGAGGAAGGGAAAG
The DNA here is from genome assembly GCA_011419295.1 of Clarias macrocephalus. Classification (NCBI taxonomy): domain Eukaryota; kingdom Metazoa; phylum Chordata; class Actinopteri; order Siluriformes; family Clariidae; genus Clarias; species Clarias macrocephalus. The sequence continues at coordinate 33,523 of JAAGKR010004430.1, read as the reverse complement.
TAAGGCATGAGTTACAGAATGAACTTAAAAAAAATTATGAAAACCAAAAAAAAAAAAATGGAATAGAGAAAATAATAGCACTAGAAGATAAATTTAAACAAATAGAAGAAGAAGAAAAGTGTAAAGGATTTATATTGAGAAGCAAAGCAAAATACTCAGTGGAGGGGGAGAGAAGCACAAAATTCTTTTTTGATCTGGAGAATTTAGGGCAGGGAATTTAGAAAGAGGAACAAAAAATTTATTAAACAGTACAAGAATTCTATAAAGATTTATTCACAAGCAGAGGTGTAAGTAAAACAGAGGAAGAATTTTTGTTAAGACAAATTCAAACTAAAGTAACAGAACAAAACATAAGAATGTGTGATGAGGAAATAGGAGAGGAAGAAATAGAACAGGCCATAAATCAGCTAAACACAGGGAAGAATCCAGAAACAGATGAACTAACAAATGAATTTTATAAAAAATTTAAGGTACTATTAGTACCAGTGCTAAAGTCACTTTATGATGATATTTTTTTACCAAAAATGAATTAAGTGAAACAATGAAAATGGGAATGATAAAACTAATATGCAAGAAAAAAAAGGAGTACTGAAAACCTTACAAACTTTAGACCTGTTACAATGCTAAACACAGACTGTAAGATATTAGCAAAAGTGTTGGCAAATCGGCTTAAGAAGGTCCTTCCCCAAATTATAACAACCACACAAGCTTATGCAGTGGAGGGACGGGACATAGTGGACATGGTGTGTAGTATCAGAGACATTTTAAAATATATGAAAGAAACAAAACAAAAGGGATACCTAATAAGTCTAGATTTAGAAAATGCCTTCGATAGAGTCGAACATCAGTATATGTATGATGTCATAGACAGGTTTGGTTTGGGGAAGAATTTTATAAAATGGATAAAAATATTTTATGAACATGTTTTAACTGTTGTCAAATGCAATGGTTTTATGACCGAGTGCTTTGAGCCCATTAGGCAAGGATGTCCACTGTCCGCGTTGTTGTACACACTAGTCGCAGAACCACTAGGCCTAGCAATAAGAGCGGATGCGGAGATCAAAGGAATAAGAATTGAAAATTGTATAAAATGTGAACCATTGTACCAATATGCAGATGATACAACATTAATAGTTGAAGATGCTAAAAGTGTTGAAAGGGCAGTGATGGTGCTTAATACATACTGCAAGGGATCAGGGGCAAAGATAAACTTTGAAAAAAGTTCCTGCATGAAGATAGGGGAAGCAGAACCCTTACCAAAACATATTACTCTCAAAAAAGAAGAAGAAAACATAAAAGTTTTGGGAATACACATGGAACAAGATTCAAAACGAACAAATGAACTCATATGGGAAGGGACTATTGGAGGAATCGAAAAAAGACTGAGGTTTTGGGAGAGCAGGAACTTAACACTAAAAGGGAAAGTATTAGTGATTAACGTCCTAATGCTTTCCAAAATGTGGTATGTATTAACTGTAACATCACTGCCTTTAAAAGTCTAAAAAAAAAGTAAAACAAATTGTATAAAAATTTTTATGGGGAAAAGGAAGAGCAAAAATAGCATATGACACATTAATTAGAGAAATTGATCAAGAGGGATTAGGATAGCTAGATCCTCTTCTAAGAATGAAAAGTTTAAGAGTAAAACTGGTTAAGAGATACTTGGATAAAGAAAATACAGCCTTGTGGAAGTAAGTTATAAAATTTTACATAATGAAGTGTGGGGATTTTAATATGGGATGCAGTATTTTATGGATGAAAAAAAAAACTATATGACTTATGGAATACCGGAATTTTACAAAGAAGTAATGGGAGCATGGGGGGAATTTTTAAGTAACATTAAAACGATACCCAGAGGAAGAAATCAGCTACTGGATCAACCGCTATTTTTAAATAATAACGTTATTAAAGACAATAAAGTTATTTATTTTAAAAGGTGGTGGGAGGGAGGTCTAAGACAGGTGAAGGACATTTTATATGAAGTAAAAGTAGGGTATTTGCCGGTACAAGTAGTAGTAGATGCAGTTAATGAAACTGGGGAAGAGCAGGAACCAGATGGAAGCGAATATCCCGAAGTTTATCTTATTAGTAAACATTAAGAAACTATCGGTTTTAATAATGGTAAAATCAAAGAATTAGAGATAGTGTATTCATTAAACCAGTTGCAACTAAATATTGGAAAGAAAGATATGAGATGATAGAGGACAAGATTATATGGAAAAACGGGAGGATTAAACATGTTGACCCAAACCTAGAAAACTTTAACTTTTTACAAAGGCACAACTGTATTTTAACAGAGATGAGACTATTGAAAATAGGAATGGAAACAAGTGCAGTATGCAGTGTGTAACAGGCAGTTGCCTGGTTACGGGCTCCCAGCCTGCGGGGGCGCTGTGGTAGTCATTTACTTTAAAATCAATAAAAGAAGGAGAAAGGCTGGGCCTAGGTAACAGCAGCCATTACCCAGCCGAAGCTAATGCTAACGCCGAGCTACACCCGCTGTTTGAAAACCCGAATGCGGGATAGTATTGTCCTATGCGCATGTAAGTAATGATGGTTGAGATGTATATTTATGTGAAGCCCGCCGAGGCAATGGGGCGTCACCCAGAAGCTCACCACAGCATACCATCCCCAGACCAACATCACAGAACGGACTAACCGGACATTAAAATTCATGATCGCAGCATTCGTCAAAGAAAACCACAAGCAGTGGGACCAATGGCTTCCTGAGTTCCGATTTGCTATCAATACAGCCTGGCAGGAAAGCATTGGTTTGACCGCGGCAGAAATAGCACTGGGACGCAAACTAAAGGGACCACTGGAGAGAATGCTGCATCGCACCACCTCACCTGACCATCCTGCCTATTCCACAATGGAGCGTCAGGAAGCTCTGTTCCAGGTTGTATGGAGCAACGTGGCCCGTGCACAGAAACGCCAGGGGAAATACTACAACCTCAGGCAACGAGCTGTCACATACAATGTGGGCGACCTTGTGTGGGTCCGTGCTTTTCCTCAGTCTCGGGCAGAGGACTCGCATATGGCCAAACTAGCTCCGAAATGGAAGGGACCAGCTAGAATCATCAAGGCTCTTAATAAGGTTAACTATCAGGTGCAACTGATTAGCCAAGCTGGACCATTCACGGTCCATGTAGTTAATCTAAAGCATTTTTTTGGCGAAGTCACGCCTTCTTCTGAGGGGGAGGGGGTGTAACAGGCAGTTGCCTGGTTACGGGCTCCCGGCCTGCGGGGGCACTGTGGGAGTCATTTACTTTAAAATCAATAAAAGAAGGAGAAAGGCTGGGCCTAAGTAACAGCAGCCATTACCCAGCCGAAGTAAGCCGAAGCTAAAGCTAACGCCGAAGCTACAGCCGCTGTTTGAAAACCCGAATGCGGGATAGTATTGTCCTACGCGCATGTAAGTAATGATGGTTGAGATGTGTATTTATGTGAAGCCCGCCGAGGCCTTTATTTCACATCTGTTTGCTTTCTATGCATTCAAGGCATCCCTCCTGCTGTGGCTATGCAGGAGGGTTTTTTTTTTCTTGTGTTTTGTTTTGTGTCTGTGTGTTTTCCTGAGTGTTGAGGAGTGTATCAGCTGGTCCTCCAGGGAAAACACATCAGCAGCAGTGAGCGGCGCAAGACCGGTTCGTTGGTGACCACCGCGTCGCCTTAAAGGAGACGCCGCTCACGGAGGACATCGGGTGCGGAGCGGGACGTTCTCGGAGTGCATTTATTGTATTTATGGACTTGCGTGGGAGCGGAAAAAAGAGCTCATGGACTCTGTCTATGTGTGTGAGTGTGAAAACACGGGGAGTGAATGGTGTGGCTTTGTAAATAAATGTATATACACTTTTGATTACGTAAACAACGATTTCTGGTGGTCCTTATCCAACACTGACTCTATTTTTTTATTGTGACAAATTAAAAGACTTTATGGACAAAATGAAAAAGGTTGCAAAAAAATGATGGAGAGTTACAATGAGGACATGCCAAAGAAAGAATGGGAGATTTTATTTCTTTTTGGACTAAACACTGGAAGATGCAATGTCTATGCTTTGAACTTGATGTTGACAGTGGCAAAATACTCGATCTGGACGAGAAGGAATGTTGCAAAATACTAAAAAGTGGAAGCAGAACTGTGGACAATTTTTCGGAAAAAACTAGAGCACTCAAACATATTGTACCATTATTTCTTGATGGCCGATAAAATTGAAATGTTGAAAAAATTGATTGTTAAAAATAATCCATTTGTAAAATATACTGTAGACAGTTTTGAAATAATAATGCAAATTAAAAAAAAAAAAAGGAGCGCCCAATCTCGTCTGATCTTGAAAGCTAAGCAGGTTTGGGCTTGGTTAGTATTTGGATGCGAGACTGCCTGGGAATACCAGCTGCTGTAAGCTTTTCAGTTTTATTCCTCATATAGTTATTTATTTATTTATTTATTTATTTATTTTTTCATAAAGTTCATTAAAAATATATATTTGAAATGTTCAAATAGGCCTCCCTTCAATCCAGATCTCGCTTTCGGCCATACCAGTCTGAGAGCGCCTGATCTCGTCTGATCCCGGAAGCTAAGCAGGCTTGGGCCTGGTTAGTACTTGGATGGGAGACCGCCTGGGAATAGCCGTTGCTGTAAGCTTTTCAGTTTTATTTCTCAAATATATATATTTTTTAAGTTCATAAAAAAATATATATATATATATATATTTGTATTGTTCAAATAGGCCTTCCTTCAAACCAGCTCTCGCTTACGGCCATACCAGTCCGAGAGTGCCCCCTGGTCACGAATAGGATTGTTTGTGGCTGCAGACGGGAGAGAAAGGCTCTCCCATTCATATTTATCTTTAATTTGTTTGGGATATTTATTTAAAAGTTCATTAAGTTGTTTGTTAATATAGACTTTAGTTTCACGCTACCCCAGCAGCTAGTCTGCCTGGGGAAGCTAATTTGTATTCCCCTTACCTTTCTTTGTTTTTTCAATAAATAATAAACAAAGAAGAAAACGGAGAACCTAAAATTCAGCAAAACAAGAATCCGTAAAGGCAAACACAATCATTGTAAAAACAACTACAAAAGTTACCGAGCTGCTCAAAGCGATTTTAGAAACAGTAGGACATGGGAAATGGCTGGCACTCAGACCACGACAGCATGGGGAATTTGAGCTCACACTACAGGACAGAAATTCAACAGACCTGATCCTAAATGGACTAATGATTAAATGGACAGAGATGTGAAGCAAGACCGCTGTTAAACAACGACATGGTAGTTTCCTTCATGTATTTACCTGCATACTTAAAGGACGAGGTCATTATTGATTATTAAAAAACTGAACCTGTGAGGAGTCATACCCCTACAGGCGATAAGAAGATGGTACTACCCAGGTATGGATATTGCTGACGGAACAAGGTTTGTGAAGGTGAGATTTCCCAAAGACGTGGTGTCACTGCCGTACAGCACTAAATTCAAAACTGAGGAAGGTCCGCAGTACTTTATGGTCATACACAGTCGACAGGTGAAGACTTGCCGTCTGTGTATGGACACAGGACACCTCATAAAGGACTGCCCGAAATTTATATGCAGGGAGTGTTGCGAACAGGGACACTACGCGAAGAACTACACCGCGGTCAAATGTCCCGACTGCGCACGAGCACTTATCAGCTGTGAATGTCTAGACGAAACAAACGAGCAGGAAAAGAATGAAGCAGAAGTAGAAGAACAGTTCACTGGAACAGAAGATACAAGAGCACAGAGAGATGTCGAGAATTATGGCACAATCAGCAGTGGAGAGGAGCCCAGAGAGGAAAGGTAATCAGCAGGAGTGGAGGAGACAACGGTCCACCAGGCGGAGACTGAAGATGAACCAATGAATGAAATGGAGCAGGACGACATGGCAGGAGCGAAAATAAATGAACACAGCGGATGAAGGACTGGAAGAGGCGAGACAGAGAGATGAGGTGAGTGATTTAGGAAGACCACAGGAAGAGGAGATAGAAGATGATAAAATTATTCAGCTAATGAGAAAAGAGACCAGAAGGAACAGAACTATAATAAAACCGAATATCAAGAAAGCCACAGAAAGACATAAAGAAAGAAAAGAAATGCTAAAAAAGTGTAATGAGTAATATAAAATCAGGAGACCCGGAAAAAACAACAGAAGAAGAGCTATTAGAGCAAGGAATGAACACATGTAAATGAAATGTTGCAAATAGGAGAATTGACACTATACTTCATTGCAATAATGACACTTAGAATAGCCTCAATTAATGCAAGAGGGCTTAACAGTGTAAACAATTTCAAATACTAATAGAAAATTCAGAAGGAGCTGAAATACTATGTATACAAGAAACCTATTGGGACAATGAATGTATTAAGAAATATGAAAATGTATGGGATGGGAATATATATTTTAGCAATGGCCAAGTCAAACTAGGGAAAGGGGTAGCAATCTTAATCAAAAGAGGAGTTTGTGAAAAGGAAAGAATGATGTTTAAAGACGAAGTGGGGAAAAGCATAGCAGTAGAACTGGTTAAAGGTGGTAAAAAGATTACACAGTTATGTGCATGCACCAAATGATGAAAAAGAAAAAGACATGTTTCTAAGAGGTTTAGAGACAAAAATGGAAAACTGGGAAAATGTCATTCTGCTGGGGGATTTTAACGTTGCGTTAACAAAATTGGATATTGGAAGTAATATGGTATTCAAAGGTGACAGAGGGAGGAAGGTGCTAAAAAGATTAATGGAAAACCTTAATTTTATAGACATATGGAGAGAAAGAAATCAAAATAGAAGAGAATTTTCAAACGGTAATGGGGCAAAGATCGATTTGTTTTTAAGCACAAGACAAATAGAAAGAATGGTGAAAAATAAATTTTATAAAGAAACTAGCTTCAGTGATCATACTGTAACTTTTTATGTACAGAGCTAGATAACTCTGAAACTAAGAGAGGACCAGGGATATGGATATTAAATGCTAGCATTCTAAATAAAGTTTACTGTCAAAGAATACAAGACTTAATAAGGTGGAACATGAAAAATGAATTACATAAGGAGAATAAAAAGATTTGGTGGAATAATGTAAAATACGAAATAAAAGAACTCACAATAGAACATAGTAAACAATTGCAAAAAAATGGAAAAACAAGAGGAAAGGAGGTTAAGGCAGGACCTGGAGTTAGAACTCAGGAATTTTAATGATAATGGTAAAAGGAAAGAAATAAACATTGAAAAAAATAACGAGACTAGAAGACAAACTGAAGCAAATAGAAGAGGAAAGGTGTAGAGGACAAATCATAAGAAGTAAGATGAAATATGCGGTAGAGGGAGAAAGGAGCACAAAATTCTTCTTTGACCTTGAGAAAAGCAGACAAAAAGCAGATGAAAATCAAAGAAGTGCTGACCCAAAAAGGGAAGGTAGAAAAAGGGTACAGGAGTTTTACAAGGAGATTTTTACAAGCGAAGGTGTCAACAAGACAGACGAAGAAGCCCTACTGGAACACAAACACAAGAGTAACAGAAGTGGACAAAACCATGTGCGATGAGGAAATAAAAGAGGATGAAATAGAAAATGTAATTAAGCAGCTAAGCACAGGGAAGAGCGCCGGAATAGACGGGATAACAAATGAATTTTATAGCTAATACCAGTTTTAAAAGAGATTTATGAAGAAATTTTTACAGATGGAGAACTCTAAAATAGGAATCATAAAACGGGAATAAAGCGGATCTTAAAAACTTCAGACCAATCACAATGTTAAATACAGATTTTAAAATCTTAGCAAAAGTTTTAGCAAACCGTCAAAAAAAAGCATTTGACCGGAAATAATCACTACAAGCATATGGAGAGACATGAAGAGATATAGCGGATGCAGTCAGCAGTATAAGAGATACAATAGAATACATGCAGGAGAAAAACAAAAAAGGATATTTAATTAATTTGTATAGATTTTGAAAAAGCGTTTGACAGAGTCGAACACCAATATATGTATGATGCTCTAAGAAAATTTGGATTTAGATTTTAGAAAGTGGATAAAAATATTTTATAATGAGATTTTAATCTGTATTAAATGTAATGGATTTTTAACTGAATGTTTTACACCCACCAGATCCATTAGACTGGGATGCCCACTGTCGTCCCTGCTCTATACTATGAGAGCAGAGCCGCTAGGGCAAGCAATAAGAGCCGGCAGAGAAATAGAGGGAATAAATATAGAGAAGAATCGGCAACGCGAATCAGTTTACCAGTACGCAGACGATACAACGTTATTGGTAAAGAACGTTAAAAGCGTGAAAAGGGCATTGGTGATACTCAATATGTACTGCAGTGGATCGGGTGCACTAGTAAATTACACAAAGAGCACATGCATACCTATAGGGGAAACTGAATCTCTACCAGAGCAAATGGGGTTTAAAAAGGAAACCGAGAACAAACAGATCTTAGGAATACAAATAGGACTCAAACTCAAAGAGAGCAAACGAGATCACCTGGGAAAACACACTTGGGGGAACAGAAAAAGATTACAATTCTGGGTAAAAAGAAACCTAACAATTAAAGGGAAAATACTGGTAATAAATGTGCTAATGTTATCTAAACTGTGGTACGTACTATCAGTAACACCAATGCCCTTATGGATATACAAGAGAATAAAGCAAATGATACTACATTTTCTGTGGGGGAACAGAAGGGCAAAGGTGGCATATGGCACCCGTTTATAAGAAAGAAAAGTCTGAGAGTCAAGGTGATACAGAAATTTCTAAACAACAAAAACACAGCAATGTGGAAAAAAATTATGGAGTTTTATGTAATGAAAGCGGGGGAATTTTAACATGGGATGTGATATTTTATGGATGAAAACTAAAAATTATATGCTATACGAATGTCATCGTTTCACAAAGAGTGCGGACACAGATGCAGGGAAACACTTGATTTGTTTTATTTTCTTCTCTCACAAAATAAGGTTTTTGCAAAACAGACAAAGAAAATACCAAACAAAAAACTGAGGAGCTGAGTGCCTTTAACTGGAGCCGAGAGCGGGCGCGTACCGTTTCAAAGTCCAAGAAAATCAAACATGTTTTCGGCGAAAACAGGAACACTAAGGCCTGAGAGAGTCGTGAACTTGGCCTTGACTTCAGCGCCACTTGGAAGTCACTTTTCTAGGCGCGCTCCGCTCAACAGCCGCGGCTCAGTCCTGAGAGGAGAGATTGTAATGTTTGGAATTTATCATGCACGCAGACACACACTCACAGGCAGCTTTCAAATGAGACAAACGGTGAACAGACAAAGGACTATGGGACCGGCTGGCTTAAATAGGGAGACACACAAGGAGGACACAGGTGAACTTCATTTAGTGCTAATGGTGAAAGACATACACGCGTAGACACACCAGGGGGAGACAAGGAGGCGGCTCAGTAATCGGGTGAGCCAGATCTTAACCCCCGGGGGTTCAGTGGCACAGATGTGACAACGACCTACCTGTATTTAATAAAGAAGTGTTGGAAGCACGGGGGGGATTTTTTTAACTAACATAAAGATAGAACCTAGAGGGAGAGAACAACTATTAAATCATCCCCTGTTCCTGAACCACATCATCACAGAAGGCGCTAACACAATCTACTTTAAAAAATAGTAGGATAGCGGAATTAGGCAAATAAAAGACATTTTGTATGAAATTAAGGAAGAGTTTCTACCGTTACAGGTAATTATTGATGCGATCAGCGAAACGGGTGAAACATTTAACAACTCCATTCAACAAAACTCCAAGAACAAGAATAAGCAAGTGAGAGACAGGATGCCACCTCAATGGATCAAAAGAATAGATGACAAGGAACAGGTAGAGCAAGGAAACATATATCCAGACATAAAAATGGCGAAATCACAAAGTTAAAAGAGTGTAAAATCAAAGATTTATGGTGTTTTTAGGGATGCTGCGTTTGTAAAGTCGATTGCAAATAATTACTGGAAAAAAAGATACAATGAACTTAGCGACTATGACATATGGAGAAATGAAAAGATTAAATACATGGAACCGATTTTAGAAGAGTTTCATTTTTTACAAAGACAAAACTGCATATTAACTGAAATGAGGTTAGGTTACATTGGTATAAGCACAAGTGCAACATGTTGTATATGTAAAAAGATGGACGAAGAATAATGGCATTTGTTTTTTGACTGTGAAAAACTGAAGGACTTCAATAAAAAAAACTGAAAAAAATGACAAAAGAAATGCTCTACTTGGACTACCAAGAAGAAATGACACATCAGCAATGGGAAGAACTGTTTGTATTCAGTTCTCAAAAAAGAACTGGTAATACATACGCGTACAACTTTATGGTCGTGGCAAAATATGCCATATGGAGAAGGAGGAACATAGTTAAACATAAAAAAGTAGAAGCAAATGTTTGGATCATTTTTAAAGAAAAACTGGAAGGAGTTATGAACTTATTGTATAGATACTTTGCAGAGAATGAGAAAATTGGGATCTTTGAAAAACTGTTTTTAAAAAACAACCCAGTGCTAAAATGTGATGCAAATGGTTTGATTTTAATGGTGAAATCTTAAAAAGGTCAAAATGTGTGTTTGATGTGTTTTAAATGTTTTGTATAAAAAAAGTTCTGAATAAAAAAGTTGAATAAAAATAAATAAATAAATTTTTAAAAAGCGCCCGAGCTTGTCTGATCTCGGAAGCTAAGCAGGCTTGGACCTGGTTAGTACTTGGATGGGAGACTGACTGGGAATACCAGGTGCTGTAAGCTTTTCAGTTTTATTCCTCATGTAGATTTTTTTTATTTATTTATTTTTTAAATTTCATTAAACAAATATATTTGAATTGTTCAAATAGGCCTCCCTTCAAACCAGCTCTCGCTTACGGCCATACCAGTTTGAGAACGCCCGATCTCGTCTGATCTCGGAAGCTAAGCAGGCTCGGGCCTGGTTAGTATTTGGATGCGAGACTGCTTGGAAATACCAGCTGCTGTAAGCTTTTCAGTTTTATTCCTCATAAAGTTTTTTTTTTTTAAGTTCATTAAAAAATATATATTTGAAATGTTCAAACAGGCCAAATTTCAAACCAGATCTCACTTGCGGCCATACCAGTCTGAGAGCATCTGATCTCGGAAGCTAAGCAGGCTCAGGCCTGGTTAGTACTTGGATGGGAGACCACCTGGGCATACCAGGTGCTGTAAGGTTTTCAGTTTTATTCCTCATATATTTTTTTAAAGTTCATTAAAAAAATATATATATATTTTTTAATTGTTCAAATAGGCCTCCCTTCAAACCAGCTCTCGCTTATGGCCATACCAGTCTGAGGTCGCTATTGCACTCGATTGAGAACGGCTGCAGAAGGTGCGAAAGGCCCACCAAATATTGTTTGTAAAGTT